>JARJEC010154187.1:0-17431 GCA_030264575.1 Tachinus sp. AB-2021 | reverse complement strand
TATATATATATATATATATATATATATACATAATATTTTTATAAAATTGTGTATCTCTAAAACATTTTATACAAATGTTATAGTTTTTGTAAAATTTTATTATGTATATATTTCAGTTGCAAACATACTAAAACAAAAAAAAAATGATAACTGATATGTTTAATATGTTATTCTAGATTCATAATTCTATAGAAAGATAGAACAGGAAACTCTTTTATCAATACCTATGTTTAGTTTATATTTTCTCCTGCAAAATTTTTGAGTATATACAGAGAATATATATATATATATATATATATAATAAGATTTTACAGTTTCACCAACCAAATGTTAATTAAAATATATATTTTATTTAGAATATTATAATTATTAAATAATTACAATGACATTACTCAATGTTATGTTATGCTATAAGTTAATATCAGAGATTAGCTTTGTAGCGCCTGACTTATATTTTGATTTGTAGATATTATTGAAATGATAATATTTCACACTTTATTAAATGCAATTTTATTTAAAAATATGAAATTCATATTTGTATAGTTATACTTTTTAAATTTAAAATTTGATGTTTTAGATTTTTTTCACATTATAAACTTATACATATATATTACTGAACGTATAATAACAGGAAATCAATACACAGTATATTATGCATTTTTACATTTTCTTATCTTACCACGAAGTAGATATCTATGATACACTTGAAACCCCGATGTAATCAAAAATCAAACATTGGTTATATTTTTGGCATATTCCTGACCTTGCCTTGTCTGAGAAGGAGCTCCCTTATTGACTTATCAAGATTAATATTTTTATCATAAAAAAGTTAGCTGTTGTCTTTGTTGATTTTAGATTGTAACAAACAATTCATTGTCAAAAAAACGAAATGTTTTTATATAAATATAATATTGATATTTAGAAATAATCAATATTTGCTGTTCCTATCAATAAATAAATATATCATGCAGTTGAGGAAATTAAAACACCATTAAATTTATTTTTATGCTGGGAAAATATTTGATTCATAAATAGATAGAACCAACTGTGACTGTCAATTCATTCATATATTATTACTGAAACATTTAGATGGAGAATTAAATTAATTATTTAAAATTGATAATTTTGTTTAAAAAATACTTAAATGCTAATGATTGAAAATCTTTTAATACCTGTTATAGGAGTTAATTTTAAAAAAGTTGCATACATTATTTATTTTCTAATTTTCCTGTAGTTTGTTAAAATTATAATTATTTTTATATACTTTTTTTTAATTAAAAGTCAATCAGCCAATAAATAATAATTATTAAAAAACTATTTGTTTTTATATTTACTTATATCTGTCATTAAATTAATTAAGTAAATGCAAATTAAGTTATACAGAAAATATTTAAGGAAGTAGTAGTATGAATCAAACCAAAGCCGTCAAACTAGTCAAACACGGAACAATTTTAACATTTACTGGATCAAAACCAACTTTTGAGATTTTATAGGAAACAGGCAAAAATAATCTTGCAACGGAACACAACTTATGGAAAAGTTGACAGCTGATAGATAAAATTAGTATTTGACTGTTGTTGTCATTAGACACGTTTATTTAAAAGATTGGTCTCCTAGAGCAGAAGAAAAAACGTATAAAGTATAATCCGGGGACGGTGTACGGAGAATATTAGCAAAAAAGAAATGATAGCTTGTCTTGTTTTTTTAATCCTGCTCGAGCAGTTGCTTTATCCGTACCATGTGCAACGAGTGCAGGCCTATATCCACTCCACCATCAAGCACGTATCGTTTCTGGTTGTGGATTTTTAGGTAATGATGCCAAAAATCTTTGTAGTCTTAATAATATTTTTTTTTACAAATAAAGCCGGGTTTACAACAAATGGGAAACCAAATATCAGACACGTTTTTCATTAAACATTTGGATGGATAAACTTTTTGCAGAATACAGTGTATCGTCGTTTTACAATCAAAGCACATTATAGTTAATTATAGTATATTTAATTTTTAATTTTCAACCACATTGTTTTTTAAATGTGTACTCAACAATTGACATTATGATTTTATCAAATGTCTCAATATTTTTGTAAATATATCTTACAATGTTTTTTGTACAAGAAATTGAGTATGGAATTTAATGGTTAATGCAAAGTACTCAAATTCATAAAATTGTGATTTAATATGTTTTCCTTGTAGACCGACGGTATCTTTTTGACAACATTTCTATAAACCAAAATCAACAAATGTGGCATGGCATGGTTCTACCATGATGGTGCTCCAGTTTATTTTTTGGTTGTCGTTAGAGAGGATTTAGATCAAACTTTTATGGCCAGCAAGATGATTTAAATCCTCTATATTTTTTTATTTTCAGTATTTGAAAACATTGATTCTCTTGTAAATAGCCTCAAGGAATTGCAGCTACAAATAAATAAAAATAGCTAACAGATTTGAACAAAAAAAAAATCGATTATCCTTCAGATTATAATAAGATATCGTTGTTGCTTGGAAATAGAAGCATGCCACTTTGAACACCTTATGTAACTTTATTTCTGCTAGTGCTAGAAGCTTCTTTTCTTTGTTTGTAAATAAGATAATAAATAGTTGGAAAATAATAGACAGCTCCATAGAACTTGAATTTATATCGATAATTTATTTGTTTGTATACGTTTTGAGGGCAATTCCGCTCTCCTTTATCAGTGCAATTAAGTTTACAGAGTTAATAATCATTATTAGCATTTTGAAGAAATGTTTTTATAATGAAATAAAATCAATTAATATTTGCGAGCAAAATAGAGTCTGGTTAGTCCATGATCTAAGAGTAGGTAGTCTTGGTTTGCAAACTTTCAAATCAAGTTTTTATAATATTTGTTAAACTATCTAGTCCATATACTAGTATCAAAAAACTTACAAACATGATTTTTTGTTTGTCAAAGTCAAATAACAATTCTGTTGAGTATATAAAACAGAAAATCGGACATTGTTAGCAATTGTTTTTCGTTTTTGATTAGTTTATTTATGGTCTCCGTATATTTTTGCTTGTTTTTCCAAACCGTTCAAGTACTCGCAATAGCATATCGCTGGCTTTGGTCATCTTCCACAAGAGTTACAGATCACATTATAATATTTTTGTTTATGTTATTGTTTATTTCATTTCACATAATCTGTTGTAATTCTCTTATTTTTTTTTAATTCTCTACATATTTTGTGATTGTTTACAATATTTTACAATATTTTTCATAATATTTGTGACAATTTTTAACATTTTTAACATTTTTGTATACATTTTCCAATATGTGGGATTTTCTCAAAGAGTTTTTAGATATTTACCAAAATTTTGTAATTTTTGTTTCAATATCTTGCACGAACAAGTATTTCACATTTTAGTTTATGTCTTTCTTAGGATTCTTTACGTTTTGTAACTTTTTTGACAATGAACAATTAACTTTGAACATTCTTAAAAATTTGTTCTCAACCCTTTCTAAAATATTTGTGAGTTCGTTAAGATATAGACTCTAGATTACATACTCCTATTCTAGAATCGATCTAACCAATGATTTGTACAATATTACAAATGAAGAAATATGTAAATCTGTTGAAGATCTTGAAATATATTCCAACATTTTACGTGATTTCTATGAAATAAATTTTATATGGTTTATAAAGTTTTGAGTCAAATATAATTCGTAGATCACTTATTTCTTCTACATGTTCAAGTTCACAACTGTTAATATTTCATATTTTCTTTAAATTTTTTATATCTTTAGTCAATTTCTACATATATTTATAATACTGTGTGATTTCTTTTATTTTACAAATTCTTTTCCTTAATATTCTCAATTTTCTTTATTTTTTGTAATTGTTTATCAATGTCTGTACAATAGTCAACATTTCAGATGTTGTTTCAATTTTTTTTGTTATTTACTTTGAATAAACATTTTGTTACTTTTTTGCATTAGTTTCTCCATATTTTTCGTTTTTGTATTTGTTTTTTATTTTTGATTTTGTTTAAGTTTTACAAGGTATTTGACAATATTTTGAGTAAATTTATAAAATAATTTCAGCCAACATCTCAAAACGTTGATATTGATTTATTAAAAATTGTGACTATAATAAATTCTATATAAAAATATAATATTATTTATTTATTTTATAAATTGAATATTTCAAATTTAATTTGATTATAGATTTACTTCTGGTTTGGCGTTTGTTTATAAATGACTTTCCGGACACTAATCAAATATATTAATTGAAATTAGAATTGATTGTTTGACAAATTATAAATTATTAAAATTTTTTTAATTATATTATTTTAATTAAAAATCAAAATGAATTATTTATAAAAAGTAATTAAAAATAGAACAAATCTGGCATTTAATTAATTAGATTAAATAAAATTAAAAAATATATTATTATGTAGTGTTTTATTCTGTGAATAATACTCTATTGAGTTATGTAATGTGTATGGTTCTTTGTATAATATGCAGTTGTATTAATATAATTGTATTGTGAATTTTGTTATATAAAATGTATATTTTACGTAGAGGAAACATTCCAACATAAAATTGACATATAACATCATTTTAATCCAAACTCCTAACAAAAGTATGAAGAAATTGATTGAAAAACTTATACATATACCAACACATATTATACATATTATTGATTTTATTTCTAGGAATCTATTGTAAATAAATAAAAACTTGCGTATGTTTGTGTTTTTGTATGAGCAGAGGTAAAAATAAAGTTAGTGCAAAGTTTAAAATAAAAAACTTAAAAATGTTTGTTTAGACCGATTGAAGCAAAGGTTATAGTTATAATGAATATAATAAACCAAGGTTAATTAACAAATGCATATAATAACCTACTACGGTAATGACTAATTTATTTATCAAATATCATAACAAGTCAAACCAAAAAATAATGCATATCAATTTAAGATGTATAATTTAAATTCATAAAAATGTTTAAAATGTTACAAAATTGTAATAAAAAATAGAAATTGCAGTATTTTTACTATTACTTTTTAAACTGTTTTAATGTTAATAGTTTATTGAATGAAATATGTATTGACATTGTCTTATAAGACGCCCGAAAAGAACATAAAATTTAGGAATAACATTTTTACGAAAATATTATTTCTGTAATAAATAATATTATTTAAAGTAAATTTTTTTAATTTATTATTTTTATCTGTTTACTAGAAATATTTTAATTAATTTTGCAATTATAGAGAATAATTTTTGAAAAAAAAAATTAAGAAACACTGATTGCGGTTCTTGTGTACTCTTTTTAGATAAGATTATACTGATAACAGAAACATGCTTGTTTAGATTTATCACCATATACATATATTTGCTTTTATTATTACATGTATTATTTTTCACACATATACTTTTGCAATTAGTATATAAAATGAACGTCAACTAATTTTTGATATAATGTTATTTCTCTAGCTTGCACTGTTTATAAACAATCTTTTCGATCATTACTTATACATACATCGGAGAAATAAAATGTAAACTAATTAAGGGGAACGGGTGGGAATACAGGTAGTGACGAATGAGAATGAGTTGGACTGGGCGTGCATTTCTAGGGTGGCCGTACATAAATAAAAATTATGACACTGACGTTGACATTTAGTCTTCAGTATAATTATGTTATAATAAAATGAAAGGTTTAATTTACTGTGTGTGTTCCATGCACACTTACAATTTTTACGTTTATTTCCGAGTTTATTATTTAGAATTTAACTTGTTTCACGAAAAATGGCAGCTAAGAAATCTTGAAAATGTTAAAAAATTTGAACAAAAATTATGAACAAAACTTGAAAGCTATAAAAAATGATATTGCGCCGTCTAAGGACAACAAAACAAAACTTTTCAATTATTCAATTGAAGGAAACATTTAGTCTTTTGTAATTTAGTATATAATAATTTAATGTTTAAATTCGAAGTGTACAATAATTTATTAAAATAGTTACGAAGTTTTTATTTGGTAAAAAATGACTTTGAACCGCGCTAGCTCAAAATCATTTTTCAGTTAATTCCCAATAAACCTTTGTGTTACAGAAACTTGAACCGCTCAAGTAAACGGTTTGGTTTCGGTTAACCGTTCAATTTATTTTTATCGGTTTGGTTCCTATAACACTTCAAACATTTTAGATTATAACGGTTCGGTAACCATAACTTTTTCAACCCAATCGGTTTGCTTCCGATTCTGGTTTTTGAAGTAGAACTTCTTTACGTGGACTGTGGACTTAAAAATCGTCAACGGAAACGGAGTAAAAGAAGTCAAATTTAAATTTTTATTTTAAACAAAAATTAAATAACTTCCCTGACTTTAATTGATTAATTTAATACATAAAACTCCTTTTTTACGGTCAAATATTTCGAAAATAAAGAGTTTTTGAGAAAAATGTTTTGAACAAAAATTGCAAGTAATTTTGGAGGTGGGTAGGAGCAATAAAGAATCATTAACTCATGCATAACTCGATATATTATAACATGCGGACGTTTCGGTGAACATCTGTCACTTTCTTTAGCGCTAACTCTTATTTTCTGTCTAGTGATATTAATGAGATCGTCTCATTATATTGTTTTAAGGGTAAAATTATAATTTTATTATTAATTTATAATTAATATTTTTTATAAACATTATAGGAGAGAACTCGTTTGCCGGATTATTACCCCCAAAATTATTAATAAAAGTACGCAAGCACTACTTCAATTTAAAAGTTGTAAGGTTTAAAAGTTATATTCAACACATATATCATTTTGATCTTGAGTAAAAAGCTCTAGGTCAGATAGACACATCAGATTGCGTATTATCCAGTAATGAATATTGGGTTTGAATTTTTTTATGGTAGAACAAATTGTGCGGTTGGGACTGCAATTATGTATGCTCTAAAATCACGAAACACATTCCTCACAAAGCATTCATTTTTGTAATATAGCTAAATAATTTGTACACGATGTGCCGAGCTAAGTTTTTCTATGATGAAATATGAAACAATACTGAACCTAAATTCCATTGCAGTTCGACTTGGAGCAAGGTTGAGCTCTCACAAAATTCTTAAATTCTTAGTGAAAAAGTGTTTCTAAATCTAAATGAAGCATTATAATCTTTATGAAACTATTTTATAAAAGTTATCATTTTCCAACATTTTATCAACACTCCTGTACCATAAGTTAATGCTTTGTTGGGTAGGTACTTAAAGTAAAGTTTCATGACGCAAAAAAGAACAGACGGAAAATAATGAGTAGAATTAAGACGAAGACAGGTCGCGGCTTGTGAGTTATGGGTTGCGAGTGGTGGGTCACAAGTCGTGGGTTGCAAGCCGTGCATAGCGAGTTGTGGATTGTAAGTTGTAAGATATAGATCGTGAGCGTGGTTTGCAAGTCCGTGGGTCGCAAATTGTGGATAGTGGGTTGCAGATTGTAGGTCGATAGTTGTGGGTTTCAGTTAATAATTTATGATGTGAGTGATTAAGCAATAGACATTTAATAAAAAAGTAGTTGTAGATATTTCAGATAATTTTTTTTCTTATGCGGATCAATTAAAAATTAATTGGAATTCGAACATGCATCATGACATGGCATCATTAAAAACTATATATTTAAAATGTATTAAACATTGTTATATGCATGTACTTTTTATTGTTTATTTATTAATTAATAATTTTACTGTAAACTCGTTGAAAGTGACCATTTCTTAGAAATTAAATAATATTATAAAATATTTAAACATTTTAATTAATCAAGCAATACTTAATAATAAAGTCTGTATAAAATCCGCACAGGTTTAGCCGAAACTTAAAAAATCCAAAATTATATATATATATAATTTTATTAATATATAATATTATAAGTCTCATATTAAATAAATACACATATTATAACTTAAAATATTGTGAAAACCCATTTTTATTTGTGAATTGTGATGTATAGTAGGTATTGCAGGCGTTTGCAATTGTGAGATGTTATCTGTCACAAAGAGACAGTTTATGACATGAAACAGACTAAGGGTAGCTCTAGATATAACCCTGTGTTAGGTGTCATGCTTTAGACTTCAATGACCGGATGTCCCCTACAAGGCGCCTAAAATCCTCATCGCGACGGCGCCTTAGTATTAAAATTTCAGTATTCATTTCTCACAAATATATTTAATCATTTGCTATAAACAAAACAAATCAAAATAATCATAAAATCACGTACTAATTGTAACTCATTTTTTTTGTGATAAGTAAATATCGTATATAAATATTTACATTATGAAACTATTTTATGAGATAGCAAGTGATCTACAATCGTTTGAAGAAGACCGATATGCCGCTGATAAGGTTATAGTATAGTTTTTACTTAATTTAACGGATTGTGTTTGAACTGATTTGTAAAATAAATAACACATCAAAATGGTATGCAATTTTCATTAAAATTTGTGAAACATATATAGATAGAATAATTTTGTATAAAACTAACAAGAATTTGTACATAGTAATTTATGATAACACTATACTTTATAATCCAAACCAATGCACAAAATTTTAATAATAAAATAATTTTTTAAATTTATTTATAAATTATAATGTTTAATTAAGTAGTAATGCAATATTTATTTTATTTACGATAAAAATGATTAATTTTTTCTACATTTTTGTATGTTAATAATTTTAAATTTAAAGATAAACAATAAACTATAGAAGCAATATTAATAAAGATAACTTTTTATTCGCTATTATGTTTTTCTATTTCGAAGGCTGTGACCATTTTATAAGAAAAAGCATAATATCTGTTTTTCACAAATATCAACATTTAAATTTTTCTTCAAAAGTCTTATCTAAACAAAAAATATTTTTAGGAATGCACTGTTCGTATACAAAACATGAAAACAAAAAAAAAATCAAATATTTTTTTAAATATCGATTTACAATGTTTAATAATAATTTTTGTCATTAATTTTAAAAAAGTTTGCAATTCTTTTAATTAAATTGCCACATTTTTTAAAATTTTGATTTAATCATCTTTCCAAATTTATTAAAACCTTTTTAAAATAATTCTATTTAATTTAAAATTTAACAATAAAGACTTTTGTCATTTTTTATAATTTGTTTACTTAAAAAAATGAAAATTCATTTTAATGTTAAAAATAATAAAAAAGTTAAAATTCAATTCTATTGTTTAAATTCACATGATAATGGTGGTTCCTGATATTTGTCTTATATTTGTAATGCTTTTTATTATTTTAAGAACAAAACAAATATACTTTCTAAAGGTATTTGTGTTAGAATTTCAATTTAATCAATGATATTAATTAATAATATTATTAATAAGTAGTCACTGTTTGGACAATAATTAACTGATACATACTATATAGTGCATATGAGTAATGTTAAGTTACCATAAATATATATATATATATATATATATATATATATATATATATTATGTAGATAAAATAAACGTATTGTTTATTGTCTAAGATACAAGATTGTTTGCGATGTACAATATTATATAATTATAATATAATAATTATTGTATACAGTTTATATTAACATACCTACATATATAAATATTGCTAAAATGCAATTAATCATATTTAAATGTTCACAATAAAAATATCAATAAGTACGATATTTCTATATCGCTGAAAAAATATCCCTAATGAAAATGATGAGTAAGCTAAAATTCTCCATTGTTTGATATCCTTGCCACAACAGAAATCATAAAAATTTACGCGGGGTCTACATTCGGCGAAGTCAAAATAATATAATGACTATTTTCAGAGAGATCCTCCTAAGAGGTTTTAAATTTAAACAATAGCCTTGTTCCATTTCACAAATTGCTCCATTCTAAATGGTTGTATACACCTGGTTCACAGTTACTTTGTCTCTATTAACTTCTTTAGCCTGCGTCCAGACATAATTCCCGTCTTCTTCCAACCCTCCATTAATTAAATATAGAGAATAGAAACGACACACCCGGGATATTCTTCAGTTACTTACATCTTGTTTGGTGTGACTTGCACTAGGCTACTCAGTGCCTAATTACCTATCTCGTAGCTATTATTTTTAGTGCTTTTATAGCGGTTTGCTTTTATGGCGTGTTGGAAGTGAATTATAATTATTGCTGTTCACTGCTCAACACTAACTGGACGGGATGTATTAGTTGCCTTAATTTGATTATGATTGCTACATATATTTTGATTGCGACTTAACTATACACACTGTCACTTATGGGTACAATTTTCACTAAAAGCAACCGAGAAAATAACGCGTTATTTGAAATATTGCTTACATATTCTTTTTAATTTAGGTGCATTACAGAATGCAATTTAATTCCATTTCAAACCAATTATGTATCTTACAATTTCAATTATAATGCAACTTGCAGATTGGCATAAAAAACAAAGACATCTGATCATATTAATTTGCGTGAATATAACTCAACTTTTACTTTTTGTTTACTTTATCATAATTATGTTTGTAAACCAGCATCACATATCAATTATGTATGTAAGCATGAATAATAAACAAGTTTGTTACATTTAATTATTAAGTCATATTTAATTTTTCTGTTTTCAAAGAATTTGTAATGTCGATGTGAAGATGATATAACCCAACTTCACCTTTCTGTCCACATTTACAGACATTTAATATTTTACGTACTTACTAAACTCCACCTTAACTTGATACATCTAGATTTGTATTATACTTCATTTATTTTAAAAAAAGATTCGGCCGAAAACGAATCTTTCAAATATTGATCAAATTCGCCGGATACTGGATCTGGATACGGTTTTGGTGGCATCACTAATGCAAATAAATAATAATAATCTATAATAAAATATTTCTAAAATATTATAAATAGATTGAAAATTAAAATTAATTGTCGGAATTAACTAATTTTTTTATAAAAATAGTCAAAAGTCAATTGAAAATTGAATAAAAAAAGTTTAAGTAAATTTAATAAAAGAAAGCACAATTTGCTGGTAATCAATTCAAAAGTGAAAAAAATTTGACAATTATTGACAATAAAAAAATCATAAAAAACCAATTAAAAAAAATTCACTGAAAATCTAATAAAAATAACAAAATTCAATCAAACTCAATAAAAATAGGTAAAAACCAACAGGGACTACTCGAAATAAGGAAATATACATACATACATACATAGATTCATACATACATACATACATACATACATACATATAAAAATATTGCACCAAAAGAATCAAAGGAGGCTATATACGTGTTGAATTACTAATTATACGATCTTGATCTTATTTTGCATTAAAAATACGATTTACGGTCCGAAAGAAAGCTCACAGAAATACGAGTTACGTTCGTGGGCAACACAATATGGTTAAAAACACACTTTGATAGTTGATATATGTATTTTGGTTGTATTCAATTTTGTTGTTGTTCTGCGGAAATATTTAAATTATGGATTGTGAAACTGAAAACGATAGTAAAAATTGTATACAAAATACTTCACCTAATATCCTAAAGAAAGCGAACATGCTTAGTTTGATATTTTACAATCGAGATTGAGAAAAAAAATGCAAAAATTAATATAAAATTATTATGATTTTATGTAATGAAAATAAAGTAAACAAGAGGTCGCAATTCGTACTAAAACTTTTCCCTTGAATAATATATTTTTGCCATCAGCTCTTCACGTCAAAAATAATCATTTTAAATTCAATAAGATCAGTAGAATGTTGGCTTGTATTGGTGGAGGATAGTATAAAAGTTAAGGTGGATCCGGTCGGTTTATTCAACGCACTTTGCTTGTCCGGATTTTATTTTATTTTTATTTTTGTTTTCGTATTTTGCGGGCTTTGATACTGACTTGACACTAATCACGCAGGTTTTGTTTTGACCATCTCAAAAGCGCGATCTATTGGTATTTTATTTTCTCATAAAGGGAGAAAAGTAATAAAATTGTATTTTAATTAAATTTCGGAATTTTTTAATGAAACAAAAATCAAAATATGCAGACTTTAGAGATTAGTTTATATAAAATTTTGTTATAAATTTCATAGATTCATTGTAAATTGACAAAATTCTTGTTTTTGACATTTCTAATGCGTTTTCACAAGTTAGGTATTAAAATATCGATCTAAAACTAATTTAATTTAATTTCTAGAGTTAAATTACTATGGAGTTGACCTAATACCTTTTTTATTTGATATTCTGTTTAAATCGGGACCCTTTATGACTTTTGAAGGAAAATTGACCACCACGTGTTGCCTGCCAACTTAACCAATTAAAATGAATTTTTGGGAGGCACAACTAGAGCTTACTTCCAACATATTCCCCAAATTTTAAAACATTTAAGCGTGACACACACATACACACACACATACATACATACATGCGTATAGACATTTTTCTAAAAACCACTTTTTTAGACTCCGGGACATCCAAATCGTATATTTTAAGGAAATATACGATTTGGATTTGAGGCACTGAATGAATTAGATGAGTCTGTTTTAGTGATCTAACAAATTGAATTTTTGATCTATTACCTTTTAACATAATATAATGAAATAAAAAGCGTTTGATTTCAAAAAACATCATTCATTTATATCTTTCATGATTTTTTTATGAAATCAAAAACTGTTCTAGTTCCAACTAGATATAGTTTTTTATTCTATTCTTATCCAAAAAATACATAAAATATATAATTTTAACTCTCCAGTCCTATGAAAATGGCTATAAAAAAACTAATCGAAAAAACATAAAATTATTTATAGAAGTAACGTTTTTCTAAAAAATTGCGTTAGAAGCATCGATTTTAAATCTGTTTACAGCACATAATATAAAAATATTGTTTTCTGAAAATTATGTTTTTGTTAAGGTAACTCAATTTAGTTAATTTTTTGTATATAGATATGTTTATAATTAATATAATTCACATTGTAAAGTTATTTTGTCTCTACAAGCAAAGTGCTTTGAGACAAAATATCTGAATTAACTTCAATATACATCTACAAAATCACATTTACATTTATTTTCATGTTTATATTAAATATTTTTATATACATAACAAATTTCAAATAAATTATTTATTACTATTATTTTTTCTTGTATTGCCTAATATATTGTTTTATTTTAAAACTTTTACAAGCAGAATTTTTTAATAAATATTTAATAAGGATCTTTCAATCACTTTCGATAGTATGCTAATATTTTATGTATATTCTCTGTCTGATTTGTGGTAGATATGTGGAAAAGTCGACAGGAAAGAGGACTAAGTGTTATGTCGCGTGTGGTAGTAGCGACGCTCGGGCACGTGACCCACCGGACTTTTAGACACTTCCGCCCGGAAAAAAAACTAAGCAATTACATGTCTACTATTATTGTCTGTAAAAACACGTTATATTAACTTTGGTATCAACGTATTGATTTGTCATAGTAAATTACACACTTTCTCACACACATATATAAATGAATCAAAAAGTCACCGCCTGGATCAATATTTAACTAGATTTCTATAATTAGTATTCACTCGGAACAAACCGTTGCGGACCAAGAACCAGGTATCGCGTCGCGTGCAATTTTAATAAAAATTCTTTTAGATTGCCAAATGGTTTCTGGGAATTGCAAAATATGAGACCAACTTATCTCAAGGGGACACACAAATAAATGATTCGGATAAGACGCTCTTGACAACATTAATAAAATTTTACTTTTTTTTTCATAACCCATGTAAACATCTGCTTAATTTTGAGACAACAGAAAATCTATATTCAATTTTAAATATGGCATATTTTAAACATTAGTTATTAAATGTAATATAATTTCGTAATAAAAATAACTTTATTTTTCGTAGATAATTACACACTAATACTAAGTCAACTAACTAAACATAAATGTTATTACATACATATTTACAACACTTTTTGGGCACCAAATGCTCATAAATAAGACAAAAACTATCATGCAGATGTTGCCACACCATCTGCAATGCATGATTCAGTACAGGTAACAATAATTGCAAACGCTGTCGTGATAATTAAAACAAATTATCCCACCCCAAGTGCGTGCCTTAAAATAATACATGCATCAGCGTAGTTCCTATGATAGAGCGTTATTTATACAATGCATTGATTAGCTTCGGTTGTGCATCATTATTGTACGTGTGATGGATGTTTCATATATGTTTCATGATGGGAATTGAGATGTTGCTAAATAATTGGATTATGTGCCTCATATACAAAAAATAAATATTATTATTTATATTGTTGTTAAATATTATAAACATTCATTGCGACACTCTATAACATATGCCATTAAAATAATAATAATGAGCATTTACATGTATATGAATGTAATTTAATGTATTATAAATTTCATTAATAATTAAATAATTAATCAATAAACAAATCTATATAGATATGCTTGCAATAGCAAATGTGTTTTATTTAATTATAATTTTTAAAAAATTATAATTAAATTAAATTAAATATAAAATACATTTATTAATTTAGTTACATTCAACCGACTCTTAATTGTAATTTAGATTATCAATAAAAATATTTCCACTTGAACTTTTTTGACATATTATATTGTGTTTCTTAGGTTTTAATATTGTTATTGATATCAACACTCAATTTGAATTAAATTTATTTATTGGTACGCGCTCTTGTTGTACAACAGACAGTATACATATTTATTAATTGAAAAGAATGAAAAATAGATCATATTTGCAAAATTGAGTTATTTGTAGATTTTTAGTGATACCTGACGCATCATTTAGCAAAAAACTAAACATATTTGCTTCATATAATATTTATTTTTTGTTATTATGTACAATATAATTAAAAAATATGTTTCTGTAAGTAAAAAAAACAAACAAGTGTAAAATAATAATTATTTTTGTATTAAGTGCGCAAAATGCACTCATTTTTTATGGCGCGCGAGATTGTTAATTTTGGTCGAGAGACAAGAAATACAGTCGAACGGGTTTGATATAATGGCCCATTAAACACGAATTTTGCCGCAAAATACAAACAACATTTTTTCTCCACACACACATGCAAAAAAGAAATTGTGTAAATAAAATTATACAAATTAAATCAAAATATCAGGTAGGTATCAAATAAATTTGCATATAATACAACTGACATCGTCACTGTCGATGCTATTTTCAGTAGTGGTGCTTTTTACTCTGCTTTCGATGCTTTATTTTTCACAGAATCTTCTTGTAAAAATCACACAGCTACTTTATTGTGTGTTCTTCAAGCTGTTCCCTTACGTTTTTTAAAGTATGTATTACAAAGGCCCTAAAAATATTTGAATATTTACCCCAATATTTTACTCGTTTTGATTTTAAATAATGAAATTACAGCGGAATTGAATTCATTAACGATCAATTTTATTAAAATATTTTATAATTGATCATTCATTAATTTTTTAGGGCCATTGTAAAGATATTTAAAAAAGTAAGGAGCAGCTTGAAGAATATACAATGGAATAGCTATGTGATTTTTTGAAAGAAGATCAAATTTTAGAAAAAATAAAAGCAAAATGAAATGTATAATTTTTCAGTATTTTTACAGAGAAAAGAGAAACACTAACCACCTTAACCATAGTTAGAAACTGAACATAATTATGATAATGATTACATATTGCCATTAAATAATATAGAATGTCTACTTAAATACAATAAAATAAATTGTACTATTTAAGTATCTGTGTAGTACTTCACTTCAAGGGATTATGTGGCGCCCCCCAATTAACACTAACTTTTACTAAAAAACTTTGGTACAATGATGTTAATATAAGATTCTCCCCATGCAAGCAATAATCACGAGAGAGCAAAACCCTCAAGTGATTATTACCGTTTGGCAACAAACTTAAGAAGAAACGTAGAGTTATTCTCGATTAGTTTTTTTGGTATTTGATTAGACTATTTTGTTATGTATTATTAGTTTTATATTCTTAAAAATAAGTCGAGTATAAATGAAAGTACAAAAGTCAATGTCATGAATTATATTAAATTACTGTTGTCAATTGATATACTTTAATTCCAATTTTATAATTATTACATTATTTCCGCGGCAACGGAAATTATTCCCAGTATAATAAGGCTAACTTCAATATTCCTACTATAATAATGATCTGATTGGTTGTATGATAACATGTGATGAGCATTTGCAATTATTTTATTGGTTTATAAAAAAATCAAAAACTAGTCGAATTAAATACATGGAAACCATTTTTTCAATGTTATTAAAAAAACACAAAAAAATGTTTTTTACGGTAAAAAATGCTGTATTTTGCGTATTGCTGGTGATGCGTAAACTCTTCTTTTTTGACATTTGTAGAAAACATTTTTTTGAAAACATGTTTGGAATTTGTGCCTCTAGTTAAACAGCGTTTCCATTAAAGAAAAAAAGTATTGTTAAAAATCTTTTATATTATGATACATTAGTAAAATCAGCTCACACTACCTTATTAAATGTAGCTCATATTACAGTTAACAAGCTATCATGTATGTAAGGGATTTATAGGCTGTTTTTATAAATTCTAAAAAATCTCTAATATGACGCTTGTTGTAGCGCAGCGATGAGTGTTCCAATTAAACGAGTGATCAAACCACTTTATTATATATGATTTTTTTCACTTTCGTAATTTGAGAATTGATAAATCGAATAACTTTTTTTATATATATTATTACATAGCTACATTTAATAAGGTGTGAGCTACTTTTAATAAAGTACCGTAATATATAAGGGATCTTTAACAATTTTTCTATGTTTTTTAATGAAAATGTTGTTTAACTAGCGTCACGTATTCCAAACCTTTTTTCTACATTTTTTACAACTATTCATAACTTAGTATTATAATTTGGCACATCACTAGCTAGAGAGTGATGGTGCTCCAAAAGTTTTTGACTTAACGCAAGAAATCTGGTATAGAATAAAGGTAACAAAAATATTACTTTTTAAGATTGTCACTATATGTCAAATAAAATATCTATTATATTTCTTTTTAATATCTTTATTTGCAACTAATATATAAGGTTCCGGTTTAACCAGAAATAAAATTGATTTTGTAATTTTAAACACTTGGTATATGTTTTTTAAAAATTGTTTAAATAAAAATTTAAGATTTGGTTGTGTTACCAAAATGTGGGAAAATTGGGATATATGATCTAACAAATTAAAATTTACAAAAACATACTAGGTGTTCCAATTAAGTAAAAAGATTGATTCACAAATACCTGTTTCAGTTGTCAGCCGGTATATTTGTTGGCTATAGATAGATAGTTAGATAGATTTACTACCATTATATACATCAGTAACTATTCATGCTACTATTCGTAGTTCATTATAATATACATACATAGTTAGACATAAAAAGTTCAATAAATTTGTTGTGGTTTCTGGTATTACATGAATGTATTTGCGTATGTTTTACAATTAA
>JARJEC010154180.1:0-16185 GCA_030264575.1 Tachinus sp. AB-2021 | reverse complement strand
TAAATATGGAGTCTGTGTCTCCTTATTTATATTTTTTAATTAGAAATGTTTGAGCATTTATATATATATATATATATAAATGCTCAAACATTTCTAATTAAAAAATATAAATATGGAGTCTGTGTCTCCTTATTTAGAAACTTCTTTTGCATATTATATTTTTTTACTATACATTGGCATTTTTATTTTGTTTTTTTCCGGAATAAATATTTTTACTGCATCCGTTTGTTTGTTATAAACAAATGTAATATTTCTTATTACACAGGATATCCCAAAATATTGTAGAACGCTTACTTTGATCGTACTCTCAAATTTAAAGATAGAGGAAAAAATTAAAGCTTAGTTCACATCTGTTAAGTATTAAGTTAAGTAGTAAGTTGCGAGTCAAGTTGTCAAGTAACACAAAACGATTTTGGAGTAAATCGCGCGCTGACCTATAAAACACGCAAGTATAGTTGCAAGTGGTTTAGTAACTTAACAGTGTGAATAGCGAATTGTTTAGTGAAATCAATGGTGAATTTACGAAATAGAATTGGTTCTATTTTGCGGCAAGTAACAGGTAGCGGCCCGGTCCATTCCAACCTAAACAGGAAACACGCCTATAAACAAGACGAATTATTTATTTTATTATTATTATTAATAAATCAATCATTTTATGCTAACTTGCTACTTGACTCGCAAATTGCTACTAGTGCACACTTAATACATGTGAACCAATAAATCATTTATCAAACCAAAAAACAAATTAATTCAAAATGTACTCACAGGTAAAATAATTTCAGCATAGCTTGTTTTGTAAATTTTCTATAAATAAGTCATTTATTAAATAAAACAACTTTTTATAATATAATATAAATATAAAATAATATAAATATAAAATAATATAAATATAAAATAATATAAATATAAAATAATATAAATATAAAATAATATAAAAAGTTGTTTTATTTATTAAAATGCAATATCATATAGTTCAAGTCATTTATTGATTATTACTTCTGAGTAAAAACATTAATAACTTATTATGTATTAAAATGATTACATTCAGGTGATTTGATGTGATAGGCATTTACTGTTTACTTCGCACCGTATAAATAATATTTATGATTCGTATCTTTTTATTTGAATAATATAATGAAACACCATCGTAAAAAATGTAGTTATATTAAAAAAAAACTAATATGGGTCAAAGTCAAAGTAAGTTTCAAAATAAGCAGACCAAGATCTCATTTTTTTTCATTCATTTCATTTTTTATCATTTATACCTATCGTCAACCCCTTCTGTAAACATATTGTATAGTTGCAAAATTTGGTGAAATGTATTTTTTTAGTTTTTATTTTGAATGCCGCCATTATTTGCGCTCTTTTAATTTACATAATGAATTTTTAGTAAAAATTAATTTTACAACGTTTATTTTATATCAAGTTTGAATACATACAAAATAAAATACAAATATAGCAAAATATAAACAACGACCGAACAAACTAATAAAAGCGATGTCCAAATAAAGTGGTGAACATTTAATGCCCCATTCAATTTATTTGATTATTATGGTTAGGTGAAAGTAAATAGAACAAAATGTGTTGATCATGCCTCTCACAATTTGATAACAAATACAATGAAGTGTTGATAATAACAACATAATATGTATAAATAAATGAGGATATACGTCTTGTTCACACATCACAACAATAAATATTTGTTACTTCTTAATTTTCGACACTATTAATTTTATGAATTGTGCAATAAATCCATTTGTTTATTACTCTTATTAGTATATAGGAGTAATGATAGACACGGTGCAGATAAGTGCGTGTTGTTACATAAGAAATTCGGCTCTTTTCCCACGTTTAGGATTGTCTGTCCTGCGTTGTGACTGAAGATAAAAATTGCTATAGATTTGTATTAGGTTCGGTTTTAATGAGGCATTTTATATATTAAAGGAGCCCAATTTCTTATGTAACGCCACACACCTATCTGCACCGCGTTCATCATTACTCCTATAATTCTATATACTTATTAGTATTAAACAAATGAAAGGAATCTTATTTGAAAAAAATTTGATTTAAGCGCCCCCGTAAACCGAGTGCACATTCTTTTTTAAAAAGGAATTCTATGCGATATATTTAATCAAATCTTGACGTAACGTTTATTTTTCTTTGGGTATTCAAGGTGATCTTTGCACCAATCCTAGAAAGTAACCCATGTAACATTTCTCAAAGGTTTTGTCCCTCTCAATGGCAAAAATAATTTCGATAAAACTAAAGTTAATTTAAACTTTCGAGTAAGGAAACTTAAAGAAAAGAATTGATTCAACTGTAAAATTTATTTGTTTGTTTTCAAACAAACTGCTGTTGCTCTACATTCTAAGCTGAGGTTAATATTTAACAGATAAAATAATATATGAGTGAAAGCTTCAAATAATTAAGAAAGATCAATAGTTAATAATACATAATAAATTAAAAACATTTTTGTTTTTTAGAAAATTATACTCTAGTAATGATTTATTTTACAGGTGGAGAATGTTCGAATGCTAGATCGTTATTCAAAGACACCTTCACTGGGCACCTTGTATGTCACAACAACACATCTAATATTCGTAGATCCAGATGATAAAAAGGAAACATGGGTATGTAATTATATTGTTATTGTTGAAAATTAAATTGACCATGCACGCGATCGATCATTCAATATTTGTATATTGCTTAATCTAATCTTGTTATCATAATTCGTTGTTATATTATTACTATCTTATTTTATTGTTAACTATGAAGTACACAATATTTAAAATCTTTAAATGTTCAGTAGGACTTTCCAGTTTTGCACATTTATTAAGATTCAATTTATTATCTAAAAATAAATGTTTATAAATTTGGCCGTATCATAAAAATTTAACAAAGTTTGACGGGCAAAACATTGTTTTGTTATAAATTTATGACCTATAGGGAATGAAGTTTAGCAGTAAATAAGAAAAGAAATCATCAATTAATTGAAGTGCAAATTAAAAAAAAGGATAATTGTGTATTCATAAAAATTAAAAATTTCACTTTTTCTTTTTGCAATTAAGATTTTATTGATTTTCTACATATAAATAGCGCCACCTGTGTTAATATCATACATATTTCTGTAATGATAGTTCTTCAATTGATTTGTAAGGTATAATTGTTTAATTATTTAACAGTTATAGGTCAATTTTTTTATTAGTACTTCTATCTCAATATTCATTATTTTACTATTCATGAAAATAATAAAACTGCAATAATACAACAATTTTCAGAATACTCTTTCTGAGCAACGAATATTATTTACACGTTTATCTTTGATGAAATGATATTAGAAAGCAAATAACATCATTCTGTACACAAGTGCATATTATAAACAGCTTGGTAAATAAGCTATTTGAAAAATATATTTTATTATTTTTGTAATATAAAAACGTTGTTATCAAATTGATTCCATTGTTCCTTACAAGGCAGTGGTATGATTTTGTCGATTATATTTAAATTATTAAACATTAGCACATAACATGAAAGTACCATCACTAGTCAAGATCGTTTTAAAAGTTTGGACTCGCATTGCTGCCTAAAACTCATTATACAGCGCACTGAAATATGTAACTGGAGTGGTATCGGCACTGGCGAAAAAATAACGAGCTTCATTGTTAGAAGGATATGCTTGCGTTACGATGTATTCACCTCTCGTTCTGATACAGTGCATTTACTGCACAACACAGCAATACTATTTTTTTCAATTAGGGTGCGTTTATGTTCTAGCGACGATAAAAGCGTAGTGCAAAAACCTAATGCATTGAATTGTAAAAACCTGAAAATAACTATTATGAATAATTTCTTGTTGCTGTTATCGTTGTCAATCGGCGAGATAGCTGATCGATCGCCCAACTCCAATATAAACAAATGTATGCAATTCAATGTATTAATTTTCTTCGCTACGGTTTATCGTCGCTTTATCAATTTATCACTCCAGCATGAACGCACCCCAAGACACGGGATAGGGGTACATGCTATGCAGCGCGCTCTTTCTAAAACGCCATAACGTTTTTAAAGTAAGCAGAACGCGTTCCATGTATATACAATTGAGTGGCTTAGACCATTGGAACGCAAACTATTTTCTTTGTCGACCCCCCATTTTCCGTAAAATTTACGCGCGGCTAGAAGTAAGCGTGATACTTAAGGAAAATCCTTGTTAGACAATACAACAAGGTTTTTTCCTTAAGTATTACGCTATCGGGAGAAAATTACTTACTAATTCCACATACATCAAAATTCCACACAAAAAAATCTGCGATTTCATTAATTCTAAAAGAATTCTAACAGTTCTAAAAAGATTCCAACAAATTACCTTAAAACATCCAACATCAATTTTAAAAACCGAATTGACCATCGACCTTGAGGTCCTTCAGCCGTGTTCAAATAGGTATGTGTGTGTGTGTGTGTGTTGAGTTACGGCTTGTTATTCTAGAAATTTGCATCCGGTATTTTATTGGAATAAATTCTATTATTATTATTAAAATAATAAAATACGCATACATTCTATATAAAAAAAATTGTTTCAGAAACGAGATTGTAATAGTTATTTATTGTAAAAAAAATTGAAATGAAGTTTCGGGCTTTACAGACTTCGTATAATAATACTTGTTGGTATGGGAATATATATTATAAGACAATTAATCCACATATTACGATCAATTCAAATTTCATTTTATATAATATACAGTTTTTATATTTGTTGGACAAAAATGAAAGTTAATTGAACATTGTATACACATTATACTTTTTTAAGGTGAAAGTATAATTAGGAGGTATAAGCATGCCTTGTGAATGATATGATACCAATTTGTTTTTTTTTTGTGCAGTTGTTATTTATGGACGTAAATAAATATTTAATTACAACTAATTAGTTGCAGGGTTATCGGTAGGACTGGAATATAATAATAACAATTTTCATAATAAGAAACTGACAGACAAATTAATGATGCAATTTCATTGAAGTTTCATCGAGTTTAGTCATATGAAAATATATCATTACTTAATAATTTTACTGCTAAACATACCCAACATCGAGATTTAAATAGAGAGATATTGCGTACATAAAGTTGCATTACTTGATGTAAAGCTTAGTTCACATCTGCTAAGTGTTAAGTGCAAGTAGCAAGTTGCGAGTCCAGAAACAAGTGATCTTTTTAGCACAAAAGGATTTTGAATTCTAATACACATACTTTTGGTTTTAAAAAACGCAGGCATCATAAATAAATACCGCAATGACAGCATTCCTATAGAAAATGGTATTGTACAAATGAATAATAATTAACAATTAATTTTTAATTTAATGTTAATAATAAAAAATGCTATTCTAACATAAAAAAACAGTCTTTAAATAAATTTAATAAAAATAGCAGTTATTGAATTTAAAAAATAAATACAGTTGAATTCTACATACAATATAAAGTAAAACAAATGACTTGGTTATTTAAATTTAATTATAGATATTATACATAATGAATTATTGTAAACAAAATTACAAATAATCCCAATGCTCACAAGTGTTCGAATTGTTTATAGGCGTGATTGCTGACCTGCTACTTGCAGCAAAACAGCTAAATCGGCTAAACGTATTCATAATTGATTTCACTAAACACTTCGCTGTCTACACTGCTAAGATATTAAAACACTCGCAACTATACTTGCATGTTTTACATGCTTGCTTTAAAAGAATTGACTACAAAATCCTTTTGTGCTACTTGACAACTTGACTAGCAACTTGAACTTGCACAGATGTGAACTAGGCTTAACGTATAAAATTTGGTAAAATTTGTAATAATTACATAATTTTTTGAAAATTGCTTGGGCACGTCAATTGATTTAAAAAAATGCCTTTTTCAATTTCTTTGATTATTATTTAAAAAAAATATTAAAATTTTTGTATTCTCACGTTAATATATTGGCTAAATAAATAAAATTCATTGGCTATTTGAGGATGTATGCAACTACTACATGTTATTAATTTTATTATTTATAAAAGTTAATATTTACCAAAGATTTAAAAAGAAATCATTTTTCCATTTTTGCAAAAATACCCATTTACATTAAAATGTACAAATATTTAAGAAAAAAGGATATCAAAAAGTAATTAAGGATTTTGGTTTTGCAGATATTACATATGCACATAGCAAATTTAGAAAAGTTACCATTAACAACAACAGGTTCTCCACTTTTAATAAGATGTAAAACGTTCCTTTCCGTTACATTTGTTATTCCCAGAGAAAGGGATTGTCATGATGTTTACACAACCCTACAGCAATTTTCACAACCCAGCAATGTAGAAGACCTATATTGCTTTCATTACACCTCAAGTGCTGACCAAATATGTCAAAATGCTGGTTGGAATTTATACCATTTACAGATGGAATATAAACGTATGGGTGTACCTAATGATCAATGGTGTGTTACAACTTTAAATAATCTGTATGAGGTAAATATAAATAAAATAAAATGAACAAAATTTACAATCTAAATATAAAGATCAAAATATCAAAGTACTTAGTACTAAGCAATCTAAGATATAACAAAATAATTATTTTTAGTTATGTGATACATATCCGAGATATTTATATGTTCCAACATCAGCAAGCACAACTACATTGATGGGAAGTTCGCGTTTCCGATCAAAAGGGCGTCTTCCAGTTTTATCATATCTTCACCATAATAAAGCTAGTATATCTAGATGTAGTCAACCGCTCTCCGGTTTCAGTGCTCGATGCGTTGAGGATGAAAAGATGTTGAATCATATTCTCAAAACAAACCCTAATGCAAATTATATGTATGTTGTTGATACCAGACCAAAAGTAAGTATTACTTTATAATAGTCAAAGGACTACAT
This sequence comes from Tachinus sp. AB-2021, assembly GCA_030264575.1. Taxonomy (NCBI): domain Eukaryota; kingdom Metazoa; phylum Arthropoda; class Insecta; order Coleoptera; family Staphylinidae; genus Tachinus; species Tachinus sp. AB-2021. The sequence goes on along the minus strand of JARJEC010154180.1, from coordinate 9,287 downwards.
GTAGATTTCACCATAGCAAACCTACCCACCTACCCAACCATTCTATTATTACAAGATTGGACTTTAAATGAATAAACGTTTTAGGTGGGGTAATATCCAATAACTTAATAACATAATAGTTAGGCGGGTGTATGGGAAGCAATAGTTGAAGAGACTAGGCATGTTTTTATTTCTCCATAGTAAACCTATCCACCCATTCTATCAATCAAGGATTATCTTATTGGGTCATTAGGTTAATCCTTTTTGTGACTTGAATTGAATATACGTCATAGACATAATATCCCATAACTTTATAAAATAATAGTTGGACGGGTGGATGGGGTACAATAGTTGAAAAGACTCAACTTATCTGTGCGAAGGGATTATATAAAAAATATTTGAAAATAATATTTTAATTACAGATCAACGCAATTGCTAATAGAGCGGCGGGAAAAGGTTACGAAAATGAAGCATTTTATGAAAATATAAAGTTTCACTTTCTAGGAGTTGAAAATATTCATGTGATGAGAAATAGCCTTTCCAAAATTGTAGAAAGTACGTTTATAGTATCTAATTAGATTTTTATTAAACAAAAATTTTTTACAGCCTGCGAACAGAAAAACCCGACAATAAATAGCTTCTTAAGTGGATTAGAATCTAGCGGTTGGTTGAGACACATTAAATCAATTCTTGATACGTCTTGGTTTATAGCTCAAGCTTTAGAAGAGGGGATAAGTGTAGTAGTGCATTGTTCTGATGGTTGGGATCGTACTGCTCAAGTTTGTTCGTTAGCCTCGATTTTATTAGATCCATACTATAGAACCGTAGAAGGATATCAGGTTTGTATTTACATTAAATAGTTAAATATTGAATTTACATTGATTTAATTTAGATGTTGATTGAAAAAGATTGGTTGGCGTTTGGGCATAAATTTTCCGAACGTTGCGGACACGTCCAAAGTGATAGCAAAGAAATATCACCAATATTCACCCAGCTGTTAGATGCAACTTGGCAATTAATGCAACAATTTCCATTAACATTCCAATTTAATGAGCGTTTTCTATTGACTTTACACGATCACGTTCATTCTTGCCAGTTTGGCACTTTCATTGGTAATTGTGAAAAAGACAGAATAGATTTGAGGTTTGTAATAAACATTGTAATATTTTCAGTGATATTCTAATTTTTTTTGCAGATTAGCAGATCGTACTTTTTCATTATGGGGTTACATGGCTAGTCATATGGATGAATATTTGAATCCACTATATACTGCTGAAGAAACTCCCGGAATTTTAATCCCGAATTTATTCCCGCAGAATATTAAATTTTGGAGGGGGATATATTGTCGGTTTGAAAGTGGAGTTCATCCCAGAGAACCGTTAGGTGATTTGCTTTTGGCAACTTGTGATCATAGTTTTTCTTTGGAGGACCATATTAAGTATTTAAAAAGGGTAAGTAGTAAATATCTAAAATCAATAAAAATAAGTAATGTTAAAAAAAAACAGCGGACTTTTTCCGGGAATTCATTTTCCGGATTTCCTATGAATAACTATAATACATATTTTATTCTTTAACTAAAAAATATTTATATAAGTTAAGATTACTGAAACATGAAAAATTCAATAAATAATTCCTATATTATCTTTTATCTGAGTGGTCCCTCAAAAAATTTAAAAATATAAAGAATTTCATCGCGACACGAGATACATTTTAGTTAAATTTTTCCTTGTTTGGCCTAACTAACTATTCTTAAATTTCTGGAGAGCAATCACCTTCTTATTTATCTTATGTTTTCGGTGTGCATCCCCTGCAATCTGCATAAAACAAATCTCCCCGGACGCGCACTTATTCAAAATATATTGTTTCGGATCAAGTAGTTCAAGACAAGAACTAACTCTGGTGAATTATGTACTTTAGTGGTTGTTAACTGACCGCTTCTCCTAACCCTAAAATTTGTGTGGAAATAAAAGTTATTGGCTCAGCCCACAAATAAAAAATATCGAGGCCGAATTCTATTAATGGGTCAATAATTTGTACCCAAAGAAAGAACAAACTGAAATACTCGGTATAATTTCTGCTTGGTGAAGCAAATCACTAGACCAAATTACGTACCATTAAGCCGACAAAGCTTATGATATAGGTAATGAAAGTTAAAACAAAAACTTGCAATTCTTTTTGCATTTTTTCACTCTCATCTTTATTACCACATTATATTGCCTCATCCATCTCTCACTTTTTCGTTTGCTTCCTGCTTTACTCTGACATTTTACAGACTCTGACCTCTTCACTCTTAATACACATTAAACAGTTTTCTTCTGTATAATTACGTTTCGAGGTTTTGTTTACGGAGTTTCAACTTACTCTGAAGCGACGATTTGTCTTTTTTTCTTTCGATAACCGAAAGAGTTTTGTGGTCAGTTTTCTCGAAATTTCAAAAATGGTCTACCATTTATAGGATCCATTTTATCTTCAATAGTCATTCCTCGAATCTTCTGGTAATTTTGAAGCTGCATTCGGAAGAATATACCCTTAAACGGTAACAATTTTTGCCGGACCATTAACCGAGGGTACTTTTGCGAAATGTAAAATTTTTATCAATTCATTCACCGACCTCGAGCCAACACAACTTTCTCAGGTCGACGCTTCCCAATTAGCATCAGGATATTAGATCAAGTCCTCTGGGAAGAAGCCGAAGACTGGACAGAGTCCTATACCACGAGTGTGGCATGACATTCAAACCGAATTGCAATAAACGTCTTCATTGCGGAAGTGTTGAATTTGTATGTGAATTTGTTGTTTAATTGCCTGCCATTCCTATAAATTTCTTTTCTTTGAGTAGGCCGAAAACAGGTAGAACTAGTCGGAGGAAAGTGTGGTAGCAGCCAAAATTTACAGAACCGAACCGATTGCATGTGGCACGTCACGCTTTTATCGGATTTTCGTACGCATTAGTTATGACGAGACGAGGTACTTTGAATCGAGCTTTTTTTTAATTCTGCAGCAGTTCTCGAGTTATTCGATTGGCAAAATCAGAGTTGCCAGAAAAGCACGACTTCTTCCACAATTGAGATACAACATCGAACTTAGTTTCATTTGAATGAGGTTATCAAGTATACTCTTTTGAATTGTTACCTTGGATGCTTTTCGCGATTTTTTAATTTTTTAGACGGTTTAACAAGAACCGCGCCAACTTCAAAAGGTACAAAAAGTACGTCTGGTCTCCAGACACAAAATCTTCTTGATTGAAAAGTATGTGTTGACTTTTTCGGAAAAGTGATTTGCGCAAATTTTACCATTCGAAAAAAGGTAAAAATTTATTGGACTATATGATTATTGGATTGATTAAGAATTCTGGAAAGCTACTAGCGCCTGTGCGCATTTAATTGTATACAAAACAATAGGGAAATGATACAAACATGTTAATTAGCCCACTTGTCTGTGAAATGATCGTTGTGGAAAACCATTGGGGCGCTAAGAAATTGTTGCTTCGTCCGTGGCAACTGCCGAATTTTTCTTCAATCACCATCTTTTCGAACATCTGATTAAGGAAAACGATAAAACGCCTAAAATTGTCTGAACGGAATGTTCGTCTTTACACCGACGGCTTCTTTTATTTTTGAAAGATCGCTTCGAGCTACAGCTATATGAATTTGGTAAGAATGCATGTTTCGACCCAAAAACACAGATTTTCGAAATTTTGTTCTGTGATATTTGAAAAAAAAATTATTAATGTACATACATGTTGATTATGTGCTTTAATTAAACATTTGTTTCAGAGAATATCATCTGTGAAATCTTTGATAACTAGTGTGGACAAACGCAAAAATGGCTCGAAGAAAAATATATCAACTCCAGACAATAGCAATTTATTGGACAACAAATATTTATATGAGAAAGCCAGTTTAAGGGAACTAGAATCAGCGGATGATGATCATCCATTAAAACTTGATACTGGCGATAGTAGTAACATTGATTTAATGCAAAACAACATTAGCGACATTTCAAAAGACTTAGAATCAGTTGCACTCGATTGGAAAACTTTGAGGAACATGAATGAATGCGCATGTTCTGCTCCATTTGATCATTTTAGCAGAAAAGTATATATTCAATCAAATGCTTATTTAGATCTATTAATAATTTTCAATTTCAGTATCACTGCAGAAAATGTGGAGAGATATATTGCGTTAGATGTATAGATAAACAAATTGTATTGCCTGGACATTCCACACAGAAACCAGTACCTGTTTGTCGGCCATGTTTCGATAATATGCAAGGGATTCCTATAGAATCCGCTGCGCACTAATAGTTTTTTTCTGTATAAATATGTAATTTAGTATTTATTCTAAAATCTCTCCAGTATTACTAATGGAAATACTGATTGTTATTTAGGTGCTTAATTATATTAAAAATTACAATCGATGTATGTAAAAAATATATAAATATATAGCGATGCTTACTATTTTATATAAATTTTGTGTTTTATTTCTTTTTTTATTCCAAATTAGTCGACTGTTTTTGGGGTAAACGTTAACATGGCAAATTATAAATATAAAGAGTATAAAGTCAGATTTTTCTCGAACAATCTATCAAAATGTTGCAATATGCCGAACGAAACTGTATAGTTCTAGATTTTTTCTTAATTTCAGAATATTTTGAATACTTAACTTATCTTCTTGTGAATTTCTCAATATTTCTTTTTTATTGTCAATATTTTGGGAACATGTGTTTCATATTTTTTATTCCTTGACATTTTATGGCACCACGAATTTTTTTTTTAAATTAATAGAAATTTTCTAAAAAATTTGTAGCATTTCTCAAATATGTTACATCATTTCGCGATAATTTCGAAAATTTCAATAATACAACATTCATTTATCAAATATATGATATTTGTCGATATTTGATGGCAGTGGTCGAAAGGTCGAAGACACAAAATTAATGTTTTATGTAATTGTCGCGTTCCATTTAAATGTGATGAGATTATTACCTCACTTATTTACAGGAGAATCATTACACGGATACTCTGAACACGTGTCGGCGCACCAATTAGCCTATTTAAGTAAAATTTTTGAAAAATAAAATTTTATTTATTTCAACTATTCAATGTCTTTACTTATTTATTTAAATAACAATACCCCTACATCTATATACCATTTAAATTTTAAGATCACTGACAAAATAAAAATATTTAATATCAAAATACTTGCACAATTCACTTGCGTAGACTTTTAGCAAGTCGGAAACTTCTAAACCGCACTCACTGCGTATTTAGATGGGCAAGCAAATTTTGCGACTTGTCTGAGTACTCTCGGAAACTGCTTATAAATAATATGCAAATAAATTGGCAAGTACTCTCGAATACCATCTTGTGTTAGTTTTATTTGCTCATGTAAACGTAGCATACATTTGCTTTATTTAAAAATAAAAAGTACATATTAGTAAATTGGAACCAATAATCACCTGTGTACCGAAAAATTACTCGGTGGTCGAAACCAATCTGTGCACTTCATTCAGTTTATTCAAAATTTATTAATATATAAAAGCAGCCAGCAATGCCGAGTAAACGTGCTGGCAACATCAACGGTACTTGTATATTCACGACTGTTCTATGCATTTTGCACAAATTATTTATTTCTCATTCGTGCTTATCTTTAAAATCCTACGCATATTGCACGTCCACCTGCATATACTCCCCAAATTTATATTGTAAAAACGTTGGTTGAATTTGCCTGCGTTTTGTTGAAAATTCTCGCATTATTAATAAACAATAAAATTAAAATAAATTGTAACAAACACACGAGATTCGGCCGTTAAAAACTCAACAGGAAATGGAATGACATTATAAAAAAAACTAAAAAGAAGAACGTGGCGCGATAACCGAAAACTAATTGGCAGCTACCTGCATGACAGAAAAATCCTAGTAAGAGGTAAAATGCGATTTTCAAGGCTCCGCCGCTGTTGGCGCTACACTCTAAAATATCTTGCGGTATACTGAAGCTAAAGGTGCCAAAAGGAACGATACTGGTGGGAAATGCTGACAAAATGGCAGTCTTCTCAACAGAAATAGATGAAAATATAGAGTCAGATAAAGGAATGGATGGTCGCAAAAGAACTAAAAGTACCCCCCAACAAAACGAAGGTGGTGATATCGGTAGGAAGAAGGACGCACAAATGAATGTTCAAATTGGAGAGCTAGTGATCACCAATAGAAACAGCGCAACATATAAATGTTTGTCCCCGCCTAGTAAAGAAGGCAAAGAAACGAATATTGTAAATATAATAATATAATAATTATATAATAATAATAAAATAATATAATAATTATTTACAATTTAAATATGTAAATGGAACTTTAGCAGAAATTAGAATAATATAATTATTAAGCCTCACTCCATTTTGAAATAAATATATGTGTAAACATATACATAATGAAAAAAATCACTTTGACGTGGATATAGAATATGAAATCAATATTGAGATACCTCCGTAGTTTAATTGGTAGAGCAGTGGACATGTAATTCAAAGGTTGTGCATTCGATCCCCACCCGAGGTGAATTTTTGAAACTGGAGTAATAGCGTAGTAATTATTCAATAATAAGGCAAAGAAAGTTTGGTACATGGTAACAATCATTAGCCGAACACCTGCATAATGCATAGTTTTAACAACTTAACAAGAGCGGTGTAGGTCATTACCAGAGATACGCAATTTTTAACTTGAAATAGGTGTTTTGGTACTATCTTGCTGAAATTAACAAATGCATGTACTGTGAAAAGAGCTATACCGCAACACATTTTTAGACAAAGCCGTAGATGGCAAAACGAAATAAACAATATCAAGCGGCGAAATGAGCGTCGAAAACATAGTAGAGGGTCAAATTCAAGCGAAAAAAAGAGACCTATGAAAGGAATCTATAAAAAGATGGACTATTTGAATGCGAATGCAAGAAATGGGCGTACCCTAGGGAAAATAATGGCATGAAAATGATCCCTGTAGGGCCCATGTGGATACGAAAGGAGATTTAACGAGTAAGGTTCCTTTTAAATAAGGATCGTGGGAATATGTACGTGCATCAAGCATTTAATTTTCTGAAAAAAAAAAATGGGATTCAGCCTCGCAGATTGAAACCTCCTTTAACTTACCACTACCAACGGCAATATGAGCACCGGTAGTGTTGCAGTTTCGCGTCTTCGCACTGCCAACTTCTCTATGTTATGGTTTTGAGTGTAAGTAAACACAGCATAACATATAGGAGAAACAGCATTTACAATTATTTGTTTCGTTAGTCAATTGCGCTGTTTTATATTATATAGTACTTCTTAAATTATCGTTATTTTTAACATTATTGAAAAGTTTTCAGCAAAAAAATATTAAAAAATTATTTAGTATTTCCTATTATAATAATATATGTACAATAAATATTTATAAGTGTTACAGTTTCTGCAATGTGGGGACCAATAAAACAAAATATTGAAATATAATCATAAAATATTTGAAAAACTTAAAATTTTTTTCTATAAAATCACAAAATGTGATTGAAATATTTCAAAACATTTCTGAAATACAACTAAAAAATATACCACAATATGTTAAACAATATCACAAAATGTGGAAAAATATCAAAAACATTGCAAATTTTGGGGAAATGCTAAAAAATGTTTGACAAATGTAAAAAATACAAATTTTGAACAATACCACCGCACATATTACCAATCATACATCAGCCCACTAGAAAATTAACTAGCATATTGAATTATTTGTTTAAGTTTTTAAACATTCAACGATAATTTGCAATGTTTTGAACTATTTCTCAAGTTAGTTTAGAATCAAAAGTAACAATATCCAAAAATCAAACTACTAACAAAAATGCAGAACATTGGAATTATGAAGTCTGCATGTTTTTTTTACCTATTAATAGTAGGTCAATTTTGAAAAATGTGAGTTTGTAATTTTAATGAGCGACCCATTACACAAAATTTTCCACGAGCAATTTTAACAACTATTTTCCATTCTTGTTTTTTTCATTTTGTCATATTTTTCGATATTTGGTATTGGATTTTGTTTTAGTTTTGTTGAATATTATCTGAGTTATTAAAATTAAAAAAATTGATTAACAAACAATTAACGCGTAATATGTTGCCAATCTTATGAGTACTCTAAAATTCAAGCATTTCAAATTTTGAAATAACTCCAGCTATCAGAGTGACATATAATTTTTTTTGTTATTTCACGCTATATCACATACTACAATACATTTTAGTTTTTTTAAATGCCTATCTCGTATCTGATTCACAAATCTTATCATATTTCATCAGCCTTGCTCATAATTCGCATAGTTTAATTGGGGATTTTTTTTAACTTAACTATGCACAAAAATTAATTTTAATGCAGGTTATTCCTTTTTGTGATATTTATTTTAAAAAAAAATTATTACTGCGGTAGTATACATTTTTCCTTGGATTTCTGTTATTAAATAGTTCAGTTTATTTCCCGATACGTTATATAATTTTCACCCATACTGAATTTTTTTTTCAAAAACTTGGTTGCGGAACTTTATAAAGAATATTTTTTCCTATAAAAGGTGCCCATATGCTGCCAACTTAAGTAAACAATGTATATATAATAAAATGTATCCGAAATTAGTTACCAACACTTAATTTATAAAAAATACAAGTTAACATACATTAAATAAACCAAATTACATTATATTGAATGTATGATGTCGGAATATGGCGGAATTCAACAATATTCAGTCTGAAAATTATAAAAATTAAAACAACAAATATAATAAGAAAATTATTTTATTTAACTTTTCTTATTTGCAAACCATAATATATATATATATATATATATATATATATATATATATATATATCGACATAATAATAATAATTAATTACTATTGTTGTTGCATGTATCATCAATAATTTCTATAATTTTCAAATGATGACAAATGTAAAAGTAAAACTTGTTTTGATATAATTTAATTAATTATTAATCAATCGAATATTATGATGAATGTTCAAATGTTTCAGTATAATAGAGTAAATATTATTATATATATATAAATCTTATTGTAGACCCAATAAGCTTTGGCAATGTATTAAAAATACATTAAGAAATAATAGCTTATTGGGGCATCGAGTATTAATCCTTAAAATTGTTATTTACTACAAAACCAATAAAATTAAATTAGTTATTGTGTTTACGGTAATAGATAAATACAAAAAGGCTTAAAATTGTGTCGACACAAACGTCACTTTTAGTATGTTTTTTGATCACTTAGAAAGAGGATCAAATTGTGTTTTTC
>JARJEC010154175.1:0-12281 GCA_030264575.1 Tachinus sp. AB-2021 | reverse complement strand
TTTTTTGATAGAATTTTTATCATATTTATTCCCATAACTTAAAAATTCCGATTGTGAATAATCATTTCAAATTTCTATGATTATCGAAATTTTGTAGGGCCCCTAATAAAATAGCTTTAGGTGGAAGCTAGATAATGCAGAAGATTTGATGTTTCCTCAAATAGTTTACAATTTAATTGTGCAACATCCAAGTGCTACAGAGTTTTACAAAGTATATACCATTAGACCAGATTTGGAAGTTAGAAAGGGAATCAAGTCCACCTCCACTACAAGATTTAGATACCCTTATCAGATCCGACCCAAGTTTATAAGTCAAAGATGATGAGCTGGACCTATACCACTACCCTTAATGGCGTAGTTTAGCAACAGGTAAAATCTCATGTTATCTTTCACAATTTCCTCAGCATTGGCCTATGTATCAGCATTGGGTTAATACGGATAGGCTACAAACTCTAGTATTAGACACAAAAGTTAAATAATAAAACTACAGAATTGGTACGGATGAGATTAGCATAGAATCGTAACGTGAACGTGAATTGGATAGACCTAAGTTACTAAATGAATCAGACGGTGTACAGAAGAAGAAATAAAATTCTTCAAGTAAATTAGTTAGGCTATATATTTCTTAGTAGTAAATTTAGTGATTCAACTAGAAGCCTGCAAACACCTTTAGAGGTATACCAAAACAGTAAGTCATAAAAATCCATTTCATACATGTTCCAACTTATTTTCGACTTTCAGAATACACCATTTATCTAATCCAAATTGTATTTTTAATAGAGAGGATAACTATTCTGTATGAAATAGAACCACTAATTGTTGGTACTATATAATTCTTCCCATAAAAGTCATTTTTAAGTAAATACATTTAATAAAATCTTCAAAATTGTTTTGCAATATTGAAAGTTGCGTGTGAATTCTAATTGTTTTGAAAAAACCTCCATAATTTAGCAATAAAAAATAATTTCTTGAAAAATACCCTCGTTTTTTAGTTTTCATCGATCATCGTGGTTGGTGCGATTGTACAGTTGTTGCTTGTATGAAGCATACTTGAATTATTAAAAAAAGTATGCTAATTTTCTTGAAAATGATTTAACTTACAAATAAAACTAAAACATGTAATCTTCAAATAACCAAGTTAGTAATAAGCTCGTTTGTCGAGGCCTTTTAAATCACCTAATAAGCTGTTGGTACAAGCCTAGCCTAGCCTAGCAGCCACAGTGATATAAAATATAAATAAATAAAAATAATTTGCAAGATTTGATAAATAAATAATTAACATTTATAAATAGTGTCCATGCAGGTTAGAATAATTATAATTAAAGTAATAACTCACGCAGTGCATATTGATAGTTGCAAGTGATATCTGTTGGAATTTTTATCAACTTGAGGGTCAAGAGTAAATAAAGGCCACGGACCCGTAACATTCATATTGTATTCATACGAAACTTGAAACAAAGCCAAACCGCTACCAGATGCTGTAATATTTACGAGACGAGCCTGATTGCCAATCTATAAAATTTGAGAAGTAATTATTTTGGTTATTTTATTATTTAACGTGTTCCAAAAATTTAACTTACTTTAGATTTTTGAACAATCATTGCATTATCCCGATTGATATTAAAACGACTAGTTTCTTGTTTCCTATAAGCAAACTCAATCTGCATATTAGAATTAGCGGATAATCTCAAAACCATTTTATATAGAGCATATAATCCAATTCTGGTATCTTGAGTGGATGCAAATCCACCTAAATTATTCCTTTGTCCAACCAACCAGTGTAAAATGGGCATGGCATCACTGATTAAATTTGCTTCTAACATTGTTAGCAATGCGTATGATGTGGTTTCTATATCTAAAGATTTGGGAAGACTATGCCAAGGATTTTTATTTTCAGATTTTGGGAATGATTTTCCCCACCATTTCATATAACCTTCAGTTTTTGATTTTGAATCTAGCAAATTAAAGGCGCTCATTTTGGATGGATGATTTGCTAATTGTAGGACATAACTGCATATTGCTATAGAATATTCGGAATCGCTTTCATCTATATTGCGTGCTATATAATCCAAACCTTTATTAATAGCGTTTGAATGTTTGGAAATTGGAATTTCATTTTCCATGAATGAAAGGACAACGAAAGCGGTTAAAGCCAAACTGCTTGAATCTGGCGATTGGACGTCTTTATGTATAATGGGATTTTGTTCAACAAAGCTTCCATTTTTGTTTTGTATATCTTCCAGCCATTGATATGCCATATCAACAACATTTCTATCAACAAAAATGAATGCATTGGCTTGAGCAAAAGCCATTGCAGTAAATGCAGTCAACCAAATGCTGGGCCGTTCTTCAGAACTTCCAAAAATTGTAAACGAGCCATCGTTTCTTTTATAAGTCAGCTGTTGTTGATAACTGGTTTCCAAATTGATTATAGCATCTTTTTCAATGCTCGGAGTCAATTGATGAGTATTTTGTAAATATTTCAGCATTATCACGTTAGGTACAAAATGTATTAAATTTTGTTCTGCAGATGCTGTAGGTAATCTCACCAAATCATTTAAATTCATCAATGCTGGTCCCAATAAATCACCAACTGCGGAAACCTCAATATTTTCAGAATTTACAACAACATTTTTTGGTATCTCAAATGATATATTTCCTTTAAATACATTGGTTTTTGTGAGATCTATTAAAATAGTTTTGGTAAAATATAAACTTTCACCTTCAGCCTAAAAACAATTAATCATACAATTCAACTCCAAATAATACAACTAAATAAAAATAAAAAAGATGCTTAATAATTATAAAAAAGCATTGTTTGTTTTAAAAGCGGACAAAAAATAATTAAAAATGTTGTCAGTAATCTTATTTTAAGAGTTTTTGTCTTTTTTATTTATCTATAAATATCTATGTTTAAGTTGTTTTATATTTACCTTAACATTTAGTTGCTTTATAGTTGAATCTTGATTATTATTACTACTAGCGGTTGCTTTAATTTCTACCATACCGGGTTTATTAGGCGAGATCATGAATGAAACTGAAGATCCACTGTTTTTCTTAACACTGACGCTTTTTTTCCTGTACAACTCTATTCCTGCAAAGCAATTTAAATTATAAATCAAATTTAATTAATCAACTATATTTACTTTGCACCGTTCCATTAATTTCATTTGATATTTCAGAGAAAACAAATTTTTGTTCTGGATTATGTAATGTAACTTCAGCATTTATATCTTTATCCATATAATTGTACACTACAACTGGTACTGATAAAATTTCTCCTCGCTGAATGTGATTTGGAAGGTCCAAAAATACACCGAATCCTTTAGATACTTTAATTTTCTTCGGAGTCGTAATCAATCCTAATCCATGTAAAGGATTTAATGAGAATCCTGTTATGGTCCATGTATTTAAAGATTTGGGAATGCGTCTTCTTATTGAAGTTTTTCCTTCAAATCTGGAAATATTTGTTTATTGTTTATGTAATTAACAGTGATTAATAATGTATGATTGATATTTACCCAGATGAGAAATTATTGAATAGCCATGTATCAAATATATTTTCTGCTAAATAAATTTTTGGTTTATCCCAAACTGGTTTTGGGATTCTGCTAAATGCATAAGGTCCTGCTAGAGGTGGTCTTGTTACTGTGTGGAAATTTATTCCCACGCCTCTGTCTGACTTAACTGTACTGCTATCATATGCAACTGGTCTAAGATATATATCTTCCACTAAAATTCAAATAATATAGAAAAAAAATTATTTACATTAAAGATATAAAAATATATATTTTGAAGTTAAATAAAAAATATTTCTAATAAACGCAAATTTTCAAATATATCGGACAATTCTTGATTTAATTTTTTATTTTGGATCAAACGATAAAGATAATTAGGGCTAGCTAGTGTTGTTAAACAAACTTTTTTATCTTGGGACGAGTCTTTAATCAGCTTAGTAGTCTACCCATATCGTCAATTAAAACCAATTTACCTAAGTTGCCTAAAATGTTATAAAATACAAACTCTAACTTTATTTTTGCAAACATTTTTCATCATTTTCTACACACTTTTTAATATTTCTCGACTCTTTAACAAGGCTACCTAAGGATGCTCTGGCAAAATTTCACAGGCCAATCAGCTTGACATCTTTTAACATTTAACATCTAAAACTGTTGGAATGAAATCAATAGGTACATACGGGACTATACACCAAAGGAACCACTGCATCAGCACTTTAGCACCAGTATGCCAACCAATTGAAAAAGTTCAGCACTGGCTATACATTAGCAAATGCGAAAAGATAATTCACTCTATAGAAATTGATCTGGGTCCATTTTTGGACGTTGCAGGGACTTTTGATAATATCACTTTTACCTTCATTGACATGGACATAATGAGACGAGGAATATCATTTCTTGTTGAAAATTGGGCCAATACTTACTCAAAAATCGGACTATCAAAATAATATTATATGAAAAGACTTTGGGAGCCAAGGTCGCTGGGAATGCTCAAAGAGCGGTGTACTCAAACCTCTACTGTAATGTCTTGTCATCGACGGCACAATACAGTCACTAAATAATATAGGCATCTTTGCCATAGCTAATGCTCACGATCTCAGACCAGTGATGTATAAAAAGGGAGAATCAATGAACCCAACTAAAAGAATGATAATTCCTTTTACAAGAAGCAAAAACAAAGAAAACTTAAAAACCTTAAAAATTACATTTCCAATGACGAAGGAAATAAAATATCTTCAAAACTCTTTGGAAAACGTGACTACAAAAGCCACACGTGTGCTCTTTGCAACCAACATGATGGTAGGAAGCATTTAGGGATTATTAACACCAAATATGACCAGGTGGCTATGTACGTTGGTAAAGTTTTTTGATATATCGTCGTGAGATGAGAGGCTGAAAGAAAATACCTGGCCGCAGGGCATGCAAGCATCTGCTTCTGGTACAAAACCAAACTCTGTAACTGAAATATATAAAAACATACACCGGAAGAAGCAGATTACGCTATCCTTATGCAAATATGCCTTTGTTTTTCAAGCGGAAATGGCAGCCTTTGTCGGCGAGTAGTGTTCAGGAACATAATAGAATCAGGAATATAAACCAATTACCATCATGATAGCCAAACAGCATTTGAGTAATAAAATTTAAAACTGGCCTTGGATTGCATAGATAGTTTGTAAATTGATCACAAAAACAGAGTACGCCTCAGCTGGACACAAAAAGACCAAATCAGTGGCGTAGCGATCATATGGCAGTTTGAAGCAAGTTCCTGAGGCCCCAACATTTTAAGAGTCCCATCGTATAATAGATCCTATTAAAGTTGGTAGGGCTGGGGAGGCAATCTTTTAATTGGATCAAAATGAAATCATCGTTATAACATTTTATAAAATTATTTTTAAATTACTCATTTTATGTATGCCTTAACCCCCCTTTTAACAAATTTTTTTGAAGTAAATGGGAGGCGCAGTTGGTTGCTTTGCCTTGGGGTCTTAGACAGTCATGCTACGCTATTGGACCAAGGCAAAGAAGGTCTTAAGACCGACCATCTACATAAAAAGGAAACATTTGGAACATTTATTGGACGATAATCCACTTTTGGGAGGTAGAAAAAGTTACGAATTTTAATGCTTTAAATAAAATAAAAAAATATTATTAAAAAACATGGAGATAATCTAAAGTAATGCAATAAATAATGTGAAATATTAACAAATATATTGCAAAACAGTTTTAAAATCTAAAATTAATAAAAAATAATTAAAAAATTAAAGAAATACAAAAGTCATAAAATGCGCAGAAAATGCTGTTTGTGATTAAGAAAAAAGAAATTAAATTTTAGAAAATTAAATCATAAAGATAAAGAAATTACCAAACCAAAAGAATAGTAAACAATACCAAGAAAAATAGAAAGCATAAAAAATTGTCAAAAATTATAGAGAAAAACTTGAACAAATTCACTTGAAATAAATATTTCAAAACATTTTGTAAAATATTGTACAATCACGGCCGTGTCCTCAGTAACACTCAAACTAAAAAAAAAAAATCGGGTGTAAAATTACCAAAACCAAATTTTGAGTTTTCTAATTTTCCTGCATTTTTTCCTGTCCTGCTGAGTACAATGTAAAAAAAAGAAAATTTATTGAAATCGTCATAAAATGTTAAAAAATAGTGTCATAATAATCATGTAAAATATTAATAAATGTTCATCTTTGATTACAATTTTGGCAAATATTTCTCGATTTGTAAAGCATATGACATTTCTGTGCATTTTCTCTATATTTTCTCAGGAATTTCAAACGTTAGGGAAATACGGGAAATACAAAATAGTTTGAAACTTTTTGTATTCATCGCTTTTTAAAGCATTTAATAGAATGCATATTTTAGACATTTTAAGGTTATTTTTAACATTTATCGATAGTTTTTAATATTTAGCAAAATTTTATTAGATTTTAGTGGATCATTAAATATTTATAAAATTTATTTAATATTTACAAATACTTTTGTTTCCAAGTATGAATACCTTTTTGTTAGATTTAGTTTTTTTTTATTATAATCATTTTTTACCACATTCTAAAATCTACAAACATTGCATTAATATATGAGATTTGATTATTGGTACATTATTTTAAGATGCTAAATTATAAATAGATTTTTATAAAAAAATCATACTTACATGAGGGTCTTCTGCTAGTTACTAAACTATTTGTTAATAGAGTTGCACCTGAATCCTAAAATGATTATAATAGTAAAAATTGTCCAATTTGTTAATGAATTACTTACATAAAACATATCTTTAGTGTTGCTAATACCTTGCTTCCAAAAGAAATTAGTTTTTGTGCCTTTCATCACCGAAATATACGGTGTAATCTGTGAAGGATCATAATCATTTAATTCACCAATTACTTTATCAATTGAAATATCATTTCCGCATTTAAGTTTGGAAACGTTTTCATCGATAGCCATCAATCCAATATAGGAATTGGGTTGCGATCGTATTGTCAAATCTATGTCGGTTTCTGGAGATGTTTCAACAGCATTTGTTTGAATATCAATCTAAATTAAATTTGTTATTTGAATGATCAATGAATTTATGGATAACTTACAAAATTTTGTAGTACACCATCGACTTGTAAATCCAAAGAATCTGAAATTAATTCACCATCTTCACGAACATAACTTACTAATAAATGTGAGACTGGCACCATTGCATGAGTTGCTGTGAAATGGAATCTGTACTCCTGTAAATAATTTCGTAAATTTTTAATTAAAAAAAAAAATGAAATGATGTAATACCCTTAAATTGTCGATTTTGAAAGTATTTGCTATTATAACATCTCCACGCCCAATCAATTCATATGAAATATATTTCATAGCTTCAGTGCAATTAATCAACACCTCCACATCTAAATTTACAATTGGGCGTTCGGTTTCCAAAGAAACTTGCATGTATGTACGACTGAATGAAACAGCCGCTGGTACTGGTGATAATCTTTCTTTTAAATCATAGTATTCAGCCTAAAATATATGTAATTAAAAATGATAATAAACCGTTTTCTTTATTCTTTTTTTATTTTAATATTATAAACTTTATAAAATTGTACAAATAATATTTTTTGCTTACTTCAACTCGCAATGCAGTTTGATTATTAGCATTTTCAGGCGTTAAAAGTTCCATTTTGTAAATTCCATTTCTATCTAAAACAATTTTTTCCTTGATGTATACTTCATCAATCCTTGAATAACCATAACGCACTGTTACAGATCTTCTGTCATTTTTCAATGGAGTACCATCATGATTGGTTACTTTAATCTATAAATATATTTTAATAATTGATACGTACATTTAATGCATGTTATAAATTAATTTACATATGAAGTGTAAAACATTCCGGGCTTGAAATAGTTGGCAGTTTTAATCAATTCCATTTTGTAGTCGTATTTGTGCAGCTGTATTTCTATGCTGTTGTTTTGTCTTCGGCCAGTTAAAGCTTCTTCAATTGTAACGTCGACTATAACAGTTCGCTCGTATTCATCGCTTAGTTTAAGTTCTTTGGTGATATCAAAATTTACTGAAATCGAACCATCAATTGGGTATACTTTTCTAACCGGGTTTTGAAAAATTGGTTGAATTACGCCCGAATATATCGTTGGATATACTGTTATTGTTGCATCTCCTTGTACTTTTTTGCCATAATTATACCTACAATACAATTTATTGATGAATTGATGCAAATCATTCGGTTAGAATAAAAGGGACAATAAAATCCACAAGAATGGAATCGTCGTATTCTTATATTTGAGATTGATCAAACTTCAAGACAATACATATTTGCTTGTTTTCAATTAAAATGTATAATTTCTACATATGTTTAGTAATTGCCAATCCTTAAATTATTTTAAATAAAAAGTGTCTCCACACATGACTTTGCAGCCAATATTTAAAATTTAGAAAACTGTGTGACTATTGTGGATGTAAAAATCGAGTATTTGGCAATAAACATTTCTCTTTCAACATGGAAAAGTTACAAATTACAAACCGATTTATTTATGAATTTGAATTTACGATTGGTTACAATAAAAAGGTGAGGTTTTTACAAGTTTATTGTAAAAATACCGAAATTCGTTTTGATTAAATCAGGCGCAGTGGTTACATTGTTTGCTAAATTTGCAATTATTAGTAATTTTTTTAAACTTTAATAACTTACATAAAAATTAAAAAATGGGTGTGGTAATATATTTAGAAACATAAAGCACGTAGGTATTTGAAATGCAAAGAAACAGGCATAGAAAGACAAACAATTAAAAAAAGCAACAAATTCAATAAATTAAAAAAACGCTGTTGGGGATAAAATTAGAAAAAAAGTCCAAGATAAGCTGAGGAAGAAATAATAAATTAAAAAAGCAGGTGTTTAACAATACTCATATATTTGCTATTGATAAAGTGAAGAACAATTTTTTTGAGAAAGTCGATAAAATATTGCAAGGTGCTAGCTATCAAGTTTCCAGAAAGCTGCAAAGTAGGAGATATAATGCCAATACTATTTTATTAGTGATAAAGTGATAGTAAAGAAGTTAAGGAAAGATAAGCAAATAACAAAAGCTCTATTGGATGCAGCACATTGTTGAGCGTAATTATAAAATCTTGAATTCAAAGTAAAAAATGATTATATTTTATGATTTATTATTACAAATTACAAGTTTGCAGAATTCCATTTAATAAACATTATTAGGAATTCTTCTACTAGAAAATTAAATGAATATTAAATCCTTCTATAATTTTTCAGCTTTCGTGTAAACTGACTTACAAATTGTACAAAAGCACTGTATCTCAGGGTGAATATGGGTTAAAAAACAAATCTTTTTGGCGGTAATATTATATATTTGAGGCACGGTTAGCTTCCGTGGTAATAGAGAAACGTATCAATACTGGCAGACAATTATTACTTGAATTGATGGCATGCCCATGTTCCCACGCACAAGGAAGGATAACTTATCCTCAAGCCAATTTGACCATGTCGGCGCAAAACTCCCTCTTACAGATAGATAGACCGACATGCGCGTTAAGGCCGGTTGCGCGAATTTTAATTGACAACGCAAATAACACCATATAGGGTGTTTGTTACATCTGCCCCCCCTTCAAAACATAGTCGCCTATAGGAATTAGGATAAAGAATTAATTATAAATGGCTCCAGGTGGGACGCATAGAATGAGCTTTCGGTTCTCCGGGTCAATCAAAATAAACAATTTTCCTTTTAATCTGGTACGGACCTTTAAAAATAGGAAAGAATTTACGAGTTTCATGTAACGCAGAAAAGACTGGATTTGCTTTGAGAAAGACAAGTTCGCCAATCGGTACAATTTGGTTCTTACTAACTTTTTGTGCATGTCGGATTGCCGATTTGGTTAGCTATTTGGACGCATAAAACAATTTCACATAGGCATCTTATTAGTGACCAGTGACTAGATACATGATAAAATCTTGCAAAGCCAAAAGCTGCAGCTCCGACCTAAAATGTAGTTCCCGCTGCGGATACCCGTAGTTTCACGCGTCACCTAGTTTATGAATTCCAAAATTTTTGGAATTTTCCATGCTCAAGAAGTGTGTTTCCGGGGAAATAAGTCCGACATAACCGTCCAATTTCTTGCATTAAAAGGATTTCTGACAGAAGAAAAACTAAGCTTTCTTTTCTTTTTGTTTAGGAAGTTTTTTTACTGGTGCGCATTAAACTGGTAAACTGCGTTCATTGGTCACGCGACATTCAATAAAATTGTGTCTTTTTAGTCAATTTATGATTGTTTTAGTATTGCCCCGTTTTACTGGATAGAGAGAAACTAATTTGCTGTAAACGTTCAATTTACTCCAAACGTTCTACAAATAGTGAGCATACCAGTTGAATGAGAAAGTAGACTTTAAAAGTCTACGGTTATCAGATCATTGGGACCTTTGCGAATAATAGCTTCAAAATTGGGTTTGCGCAAACGAGAAAATTTGTTAAAATGACAGGACCTTTTTTTAAAACGCTTGATCGCGCAAAACAACCCTATCCACCATAGGTCGCGTTGCAACGCTTGCCAAATTTGTATACACCAAACTGTCCGAAGTGCTCATTGTACGCTTGTATGCAATCTTGCACTAAATCGTTGGGTATACAAATCAGTGGGGGTATGTCTTTCTCAATTCTTTGAAATAGAACATTCTTGTACAGTAGGAATATCTACGTAGCAATTCCTTTCATTTACTTCCATACGAATTTTGATTAATTTCTCTTCTTTTTTTCTGTTCAATCTTTAACCGTTTTGTAAGAGCTTTAAAGAGAGAGGTACCTTGAAATGTAGAGATCCAATCCAAAAAGTACGACTAAATGGTAGTGGTAAACGGTACGGGTTATGCGGTAACACGTCGGCAATTTTTTTATCCGGTATTCTATTTCAAAGTTGTACTTCTGAATGGCAAGTTCCCAACGACTTATACGATTTCTGATAGCTCAACAATTAGTGGCCAGTGAGTATTTTAAAAGGTTTTCATATAAGAATAACTCATGTCCTCAGTGCGCCAACTATGCTTAGTAACTCGATTGTCAATGCTCCCGGTCTAGCGTCGCGAGAAGAGAATGCCTAAAAATTGGCTTGGTCTTAATATGTACAAAGCCTGTTTTGTGGTTGCTGCATGGAAATAACAATTTTTGCCGGTTTTAAAGTTATAGGAACAATTTAGAAATAAGAACATCCAGTCTCAAGCTTTGAAATTTTTGCAAAGATTTCAACTGTTTTGTAAATGTTACACAAAAATATTAATTGTTGGGCTAGTAGATAGCAAAGAAAATTTAAAGGAGATTTGATGCCCCATAAAACATATAAACAGATATTTTAACGTCCTTCAAGTAATAATAAGTTGTGAAACGGCAAAACAAACAATATTTTTTAATTAATTTATTTTCATAACATCAAATGAAACGAACGTTTTGTGATTAACACTACCATCTTCTTCAGCGTCATAAATATAATCACACTGAACGATGACGAATGAAAAAAGGACCGAAAAAAAAATTATAAAATTAAGTGAAAGTTATATACATTTAGATTAACAATAAAATGATTACATACTGGACAAACATATTAAATATATTATAAAAATAATTAATAATTTAAATATCAAGTAAGTTTTTAGTACTTGATAAGGAGAAGGTATTAAAATATTTTTGGATTTCTACTCTTCTAAAAATAGCAGCTTTGAAGCTCTAAATGCAATTCAAAGGCAGAAAATGCTCAGAGTAGTTAGCAAAACATGTAAAAGTCATTTTTAAGTAGCAGTCAGCACAAAAACCGCAACTGTTTAGTAGCATACCACTTTTGAAGCTTAACATGTAATTTAAAAACAGAAAGAGTTTGGTTGATGGTTTTAAAGCTGTAAAATGCAAATTAAAGTGAAGAAGGAGAATAGTTAGCAATACATTTAAACTAACTTAGTTAATATGGCTAATATTCTAGATAAAGACTTTGCTGTTGATCACAATCTATATCCAATAAAGAATATAATGCGCATGATATCTAAGATATACTAGCAATTATCTGGAATTATTGAATGGATATAAAAACTCAACATTGAATGTATGTAAAGATTTTAAGTAAGAGAGCAAGAAATACAAGGAAGAATATAGTAGTTGAGAAGAAAAAGGATTAAGTG
Organism: Tachinus sp. AB-2021; assembly: GCA_030264575.1. Taxonomy (NCBI): domain Eukaryota; kingdom Metazoa; phylum Arthropoda; class Insecta; order Coleoptera; family Staphylinidae; genus Tachinus; species Tachinus sp. AB-2021. Next base: position 85 of record JARJEC010154175.1, on the reverse strand, counting down.
TATGTATTGTTTATATACCTGTTTTGAGGCTCGAGGGGAGCATTTTGAACCAATTGTTCTATTTTTTAATCATTGTTAATTGCTA
>JARJEC010154163.1:0-13495 GCA_030264575.1 Tachinus sp. AB-2021 | reverse complement strand
CTAATTCTTCTAATTTATTATTTAAACTTTGCACGTTTTGATGACATTTTTTTAGATTATGAATAAGTGGTTTGGATAGTTGTTGGATGTGTTGGTGCTTTACTTATTCTTGAGCTTGTATTTCTGTAGTACTAATTTTTATTTGATAGAAAAAACTTTTTATCGGACATGGAATTCGAAACAGATTTATTGTAAAAGTATTTGTTTGTTTATTGTTTTTATTGGGATGTTCTTATTTAAGCATTCACCCGATTGTAATATTTGTAACTATAAGAAATATTAGAAACTTTAGTATTACTTTATAAATTAAATGGTGATAGCCTTTACTATGTGATATTGCATTTTTATAAATAAAACAACTTTTTATATGTCTTATCACAAAAATATTTATTAAACCGGACTAGTTTTGACCAATTAAATGGTCATCATGATGATAGAAACAGATATATATTTTCGTGATAAGATATATAAAAAGTTGTTTCATTTATTACTTAAGACTACACTTGGCTTTTATCAATATGTATGGCAAAGAGATAGCAGTGGAGTGGTAACCTGGAAAGAGTAAAAAAGTGAACATTTTATGAAGAAAAATGAGATCCATTTGTAGTTGTATCTTGTTTGCAAAAAACCAGAAATTTTATGAAAAAACTTACTTCGGTTACCTCCTCGGTATCGAATAGGTATAAACAAAAACAAAACAAAGGTTATGAAAATTGAAAAGACGGAAGAAATAACGTAAGTGACATAAGTTTTGCAAAAAACTAATTATATGTTCTAAAATAAGATAATTTATTTAAATAACACTTAACATTTTTTTAAAAAAGATAATTCAACTAATAGCAGCCAAGATATAAAAAATCACCCTCATCTCGAGGATTAAAAGATAACTATTTGGCGTACAATGAGAAAAATTGCAACGTGATCATTTTGTAATAGGAAAAGTTTGCGAAAACTGAAATATATTAAAGTAAATAAAAATGTATAGGTGCCTTATTACTATAATTACAGAAAATTTTGAAAGTAACATAATAAGAAAAGCAATAATATCAAGTATATAAAATGAGGAAAAATGTAATTTGGATTACTTGACATTAAGAGCTAAAAAATAAGACAAAATTACTGATGTTCCAGAAAAAAGTAAGATGAAGAAAAAAGACGAAAGATGGAACCTGAAGAGAAGTACGTAGAACCTGTAAAAAACATAACAGCAATTATGATAATAATAGTACAAGTATAACAAAAATTAGTCATTCACTGTTCATTGGTTAATAAAAAGGAAAAATTATTATTATTTTTAAAATATTTGACTATTTTTTACTGTTTGCAAAATGAACACTAAAAACTGCCCAAAGAACAAACATGTTAACTTTTTTCGCATTTTACCACTATCATATTTCAACCTCAATTATTGAGTTTTTTAATGTTCCTATCTAAAGAAAAGTATGCTTTAAGCAACTTTTTCTTGATCTGAAAGAATCGAACTGACGCCGGATTCGAATCCATGACCCCTAAAACAGCAGTAAACACTCTAATCACTGAGTTACTTGGGCGGCATTTATTATTAAATTTGTTAATATGTTGATGTTGTTTACTGGTTGCAAAAAAGTAACATGATTGCAAAAGTGTTAAATCAACTTAAGCACCGTCGCCGTCGCAACAAAATAATATCTAGTAACGTGTAAACGCAAATATACGTAGTTTCCATAAAGTTTAACAATTGGCATTTACAAGTCGGTAATATATAAAAGATTTAATAACCTTTCTTTCCTTTTTCCAAACAAGGTTAAACTTTTCGGCTCTTTTGTGTCTTTGTCTTTATATCAAATTCCCAAAAAAAAAACGGACATAATATATATCGTAAATTCAATAAACAAGTCCTAAAAAAATTGTATTTTGGCACTCTCTAGTTTTTTGCCAAAGTGGTTTTGTTTTTTATTTTTCGATTTTTGTAATTTATTTACAAATTGTTAGATATTTTTGGAGGTTATCGCTATTGAAGCACTATTTCTAAAAAAATACACCATTAAAGCCGAATCTAATACAAACCTATAGCAATGCTTGTCTTCGAATACGACGCTAGACAAACACAATCCTAGTCGTGGAGCTTAACTCCCTAACATCAAATTAAACCAGTACACGCGTGTAAACAAAGGTTAAATTGAAATGAAAAATAGAATACAATAGTGATCAATTTTGTGAATGGGGTCACAATATCAGACGTCCCAGAGAAAAAAAATAGTTTTTAACAATTATTAATAAAAATTAAATATTTTTATCTGCTAAAGATATCTATATCTAGAAATATCAATAAAACGTTTATTGAGGTTACTTAGGGTAGCCAAAATATATGAACAACAGAGATAAGTCGGTGAATGTTTATTTTCTACTTAATTTATCAAATTTGGCTGCTTTTTAATAATAAAAGGATTTTTTTTTGTTAGCATTTGCAAGAAACTAAATAAAAAATATAACAAATGTTCTCTGTTTAAAAAGGAGCATAAATCTATATAAATAAACATGTGGCAGAAAAAGGAACTCAAAGGAGCTACTACACCATCCTGATTCGATTCCAATCTCAATCGATACGACTAGGATAAAACGCAGAGAAGAAAATATTTCTAGCTGAATTACACGGCTCATTGAACGGCGTCCATCCTTTACGTCAACAATAAAATTATTTCCAGTACCTTGCAGCGACATTATTATAGCCATAATACGTTCAATTTATGGCCCGCTATAATTGATAAGTGTCCAAGAAGAGAAGGGCCATTATTAACAATTACACTTTCATATAATAGCAACGACCTATAATTGAAGAAGCTCCACAGGGAAACATGTTATGTATGGAAGAGAGTAATAAATAATACATAAAAATACATGGGAGGGTAATAAATAGTTGAAAAGTTTCGTTGCAAGGCTCGGTAAATCAGCTTCTTGTATCCCTTATACTCAATGGAACTAATTATTAAACTTTATGGCCGAACTTCATTATTATCAAATGCACATCCGTTCTCGTGCGGTATGTGCAAGCAGGTGCTAGGTAGTATATATGAGAGCGCAGGCAACAATTCAATTAGCCCCTACATCTACATGCTGCAGGTTGATTTATTTAATGTTATGTCGGTAATATAATTTGATACGGTTTGAGTAGGCTAGATGCATACATATACTGCACATGAATAAAATTACCTTTCCAAATAAATACTTTCATTATAAATTTATACAATGAAAATGGTTTCCTGTAGAGGCATACTGAATAAAGTAGTCAACACCAAATTGGATGTTAATCTTCAATAAATAATACCTGAATGTAACTTTTGCTACTTAACATGTCGTCCAAATGACTTATTTTTATTCAATTACACCAACTACGGAAAAGGTCATATTGAACAACAACATATTAATTCACAACGCAACTAACTATTGTTATAATTAAAATTATTAAAATTATACAGTTTAATTTCTTTCGTTTTATTGCAAATTTATGTTATTTAACAATAGACGCAAATGAACATTAAGCTTGAAAATTTATTCGATTTAGCAATTAATTCAAATTAGATTATTTTGCATTCTGTTTCTGTCAGTTACAACAGTAAGTTTATTTGATAGAACATGGCACGCAAATTTATTGCGCGATTATATTATACTGCGACATCTTCTGTTTTCGCTTTGTGGCATTATGTTGAAGAGCTATCTAATCATTTATCTTGAGACAATGAATGCATTGTTTGATTATAAATAAAGTGCTACATTATTACACTTACAAAACAATTAAATTTATTCCGTCTTATAATTTACATCTGGAAAGTTATAGACAAATATAATTAATTGAGGTAACCGTTACTGCGAGGCAATTCATTATTATGAAAATGTTACTGTTTTATCACAATTTATTCATTACTAGTTACTGCTAAACCACAAAATCTTCTGCATATATGTGTAGAAGGCTCTAGTAGAGATGAATTCGAAAGAATAAATTGTGATACAAACATAGCAAAACTGTATTAATAAAATTCATTATCAAAACTGAAGTACTTCATATCTTTTATTATGTAAAATTGTTCTGTTGTGTCCTATTATCAAGGTTAATTGTTAGAGGTTAATCCAGGGCTCGGCAACCTATGGCACGCGTGCCAGACCTGGCAAGCGGTGGAGTTCTCAATGGTAGTAAGCATTACTTTACAAAGTAAATAGGAATTTATTAAGAAAATGGCATAAAATATTGAGACAAATCGAGCTGTTTCTGGTTATAAGTAGCTTTATTGTAGAATAACTGTATAACAAAGCCTAATGCCACAAAATGCAGCTTCACAATTGCATAGACGTCAAAGATAAACCCTTTACAGGGGAATATAATGGGAAAAAATACTTAAAAGTTATCAGCGATTTAACTAAACAAGATACGAGTTAATTAAGCCAACCCATCTTTCGCAATAATGGTTTGGTCCGTTATCTATTTGTCTTTTACAAAAGTAGGTCTTACTTGTAAGGGTTTAGGTTTTTAATAGTAACATACACTATGTTGAACACGATTGGGTGGCATAATAGACGCTCCAAAAAATAAACAGCGTGGTGTGGTCAGGTTTTTAACAGCTGAAGGTGTTGCACACCGAGCTAATGTCTTGAATAAATTTTTGACATGTCTGGTAAAAATTCAAGTCTTTCTTAATGAAAAAGAAAAATTTATTTTTAATTGAACTATAAAGAATGATTATGCAAATTGATGTTTCTGACTGATATAACTAACATTTCAATAAACTAAACTTAAAATAGCAAGGAAGGTGCCAACCAAACTGTGCTCTTTTTAAATTTTTAAAAGCATTTACTGCAAAATTAAGTATATTTTTATGTGATATTAATACTAATACCCACAAATACTTTCCAAATGTTAGAGCAATTGCAAATACATCGACCATAGATGAAGAAGAACTTATGACCTACGTTGAAGCACTCAAAGAAGAATTTTCCAAAAAATACAAAGACTTTAAAGTTTATATGCCTATATTTTCCTTTCTCATAAAACTCGATTTAATAGATCCATTTATAATCCCATTTGATTTCTCATTTTTGGATAGATGTATGTTTATAATTTTGAAATGGAACTTTACCATTTTTTTTAATTGTTTAAAGAAAATTGCATTTTTTGCACAACAATAAATTTGTTATGGTATTGAAATGTTAAGTAAATCGTTGCAGGGACAAGGTTCATATTATTTTTATTTAATCTGTGTTGGAACTTTATAGTGTGTAGTTAAAACTAATACTTTGAAAAATAATTTTAGTATAAAATTCTTCTCCTCTAGAACTTCAATATACAATATGATAGACATACAGTATTACTTTCTGGTAAGAAGAATTAAGGCGACACTCTGAATCATATTGATACAGTGGCGTAGCATAGATAGAGCTAAAAAGTTACCGACCGCTGGGTTAACCACCTCACAGGGGTACTTATCATACCTGCTGTTGATTACTTAAATAATTTATATTAGTAAAAATGGCAATAAAACTTAACCCGTAATAAGTCACCAAGAAGACGTCACAATCTATATACTCCGTTGTACTCAATTTCAATATACAATAGTTTTCAGTTACAAAAAAAACTAGAAATAAATAAAGAAACTTAAAATTTTATAATATCACTACACCATATGGTATTACAAAATTTTTAATTTTTTAGAATAACTAAAAATAAAATAAGATTGCAAAACCACAAATTTCACACAAAAATGAAATAAATGAGAAAAGGTAAAATGCCACGACTGCCAAGCAATATATTTGTAACAAAAACTTGTCTAGCAAAGAGAGTAGTCAAGCAGCCATGATAATGTATGCGGCCGGTATTAATCTATATTAATATTATTATGCCATTATATTAGACTTTAAGCACAACTCCATCTATATGGTAGTTTATTTTTCATTGTTCAGTTTATATCTGCTTAAGTATCAACTTCATTTAATTTTAATAGAACACCCTGTATTTTTTATTATTTTTAAATAATTATTTGAAATAATAATACATTTTTAATAAACTGTATAGTTGTAAATTTAAACCAAAATGTTGTCTTTATTAATAAAAATCGTAAATATATTCCATTTTAGTAATATTTGACAATCAGTACCAGTAATGCTTCTGGCGCAATTTGCAAACATAATATTATAGAGCAAATTTTATAATAATTAATGTATAATATAATTAACCATATGAAATTTGAATGAATAATTTACATCATTTAACTAAAATATATCAAAATTAATGAAACAAAAGCACACATACATATTATAATAATTTAATTTGAAGATCCATTATTTAAGTTGAGTGCAAAATTAGTTTTATTTAATAAATAGAACTAAAGAAGAAAGTAAAAATATAAACCAAGGATAATTTTACTAGTTTAAGCAATAATTTGTAATAAATAATAAATAATTTAGTTTTGTAACTAAATCCTTTATTAGATTTATATAACTAATTTTATTTATTCGTAATAAATAAAAACTTTTCCGTTACTGGCATATTAAGTGTTATATTAAGTGCCATCCTTTTCTATGGAATATAATAATAATCTTTAACAACAAATGAAATAAATCACAAAAAAATAATCTTTGAAATATCATAAACAAGAAACATTAGAAACCTACAATGAACAAGCAAAAGCAACGAAAACACGGACACTATCAAAACCAGCAAGTTCCCGTGAATTGGTTAAATAAAAGTGCGCACTACCAAAAATATCATACATAACAAGATATACACGGACTGGGACGTATAAAGTAAACCTAATCTTAACTGCGTTTTACAAGAAAGCATATTAATAGTTTCCGAAATTTACATTAGTAACCAATAAAATCTGATATGAACCTAAAATACACCAGTACAAAGAACATAGCTTATAATAAAAACTAGAAATTTACTACACTAGAGTATGTGACACAATAGTAGAAATAAAACTACTATGTTTTTATCACAATTTATATAATCACACCGTGACTACAGTTTCGAGTGAACGTTTGATGAAGACTAAGGTTCAGTCAAAACTGCAGTCACGGTGTGACTAAATCCATTCTGATAAATAAAAACAGTACTTTTATTTCTAATTTTGTATTGTAAAATTATTTAAATTATATAGTAACAATTGATTCTGTTAATTTTCTTCATTATATATGACATTATATTTTAATAAGAATTGAAAAGCTACAAATATTTTATAAATCGTCTCAATAAATGTATTAACCTTTGACTGGTGAAAAGGGCTGGCAAAACATAACTGATGAGGTTGGGATAAAATAAACAAGACCCCATCTGGTGGTCAACGGTTTTAAATATAATATAATATTGTTAAACTGTACTTTTATACACAATAATCACATTTATTTAATTAATTTTGTTAAAATAGTAATAAATATCTGTATTATATTAGAGAAAAGTTTCTCAAATTCCTTCCGAAATACCTTGTACTACTATTCTATATATTTATTGAACAATTTGTAACTCTGAAAGGCGATTGATCTAAATAACAAAAACTGAGAAATTGTTTGATTACCGCCACAAATGTATTTGTTTTTTATATATTAATATTAATCGAATTTAAATAATATAATAACAATTTGTATGAAAAAATGTGTAAAAAATACTTTAAAAAATATTTACTTATACAGAACTACGCATTGATCAATGCATCAAAGAGATATTTCGCACGCGTCCCCAATCGAACTCTCATTCCCATTCGCTCACTATCTGCATCGGCATCCCCAATACCTGAATTTGTTACATCTTCATCCCCTCAAGTACTTGCAGTCGCTACATCTCTATTAAAGTTTCACTATCATAACGCTAAAAATATGTTATGCAGAATGTCTTAAAGGTATGTATAGAAATCAATTTTTTAACTTTGTTTATTAAATTTTGCATTTACGGTACTTTAATTTAAAAATAAATTGACTTTGCAAGTTTTCAATTTTTATTTAAAGATTTTATATTTTCTTCTTTTATTTTATAGAATATTCATTTTAGTAGTTTTTAAAATAAAAATTTATTTTGTTATATTTATAGTTATTTATTTACTATTACAGACCGGTTCTTTTTTATTATAAAAACTACTAAAATTTTATTACTGACTTTTATAAAAAAAGCATAGATGTTGTTCTACAATCAGGACCAACAACCACACACTTACTAAAAATTGCTTTACAATTAAATTATTTAAAATATAAGAGTGTGTGATTAACTGTTTTTAGTTTAAAATGTTTATCTAAACTTCTATTGTGCGTTGGATAAATATAAAAACAAAACGTGAGTGTGAAAAAATTAATTCGTCAAAAAAGGAATTTTAACATTAGAAAACATGTTTACATCATTTATTATATTATTTAAAAATAAGTAAAGGAGGCTTTTACTAAATACTAAAAAAGTTACGCGAGATGATTGAAGTATCTACTTCAACATCGAAGCAGGTACATATATTTAAACTCTTTCTTCATGAGCATAAATTTGTTGGCACTTTCTACTTTTTCAAATATAGCCAATGAAAAAAATCTGAAAATTTTGAAGGCCATAAAATAGGTCATCTACGTTGAAAAGTGTAAAAAATCTCTAAAAGCAATCAAAAAATGAGTTAAAACACAATCAAGCTGCAACCAAATTTGTATAAAAAGTTCAGGTAAGTAGTACCTGTTAATGAGTTTGGGAAAACAACGGTACCTAGAAACATATCCCCTACAATTAAGCATCATTGCGTAGAAACCACATGTGCTTGATGACCAAGTGGATTTCAGGACCTGCACTAATTGTACAAATAAAGTAGCTGCTCGAGAGTATTCTTCAAACAAGAAGAACAACCACTAATTTTTGTCTCATCTCCAAATTGTGCTCTATACTAGCTAAACAGCTTTTATTCTGCTCTAGGAGTAGGATCCGACATTGGTCTTTCTGATAAACTGTTTGTTGATGAATCGGTATCACGTAATCTTTTGTAAATTCTTCCAAACATACGATGTGAAAGAATCTGGCGATAATTTCGATAACTAGCACAAGTAGCACGACCATAGAATAGAATAGAATAGAATAGAGTTTTATTGATCCATTTTGCTATACATAGTTGATTGTATAAGTCAAATAAAAAGAATATAAATTGAAATTGATGTGACACTGCTCAAATATGCGAAGACACATTAAAATTGTATAGAATATAGCTTACATATTATATAAAACAGACATATAAGTGTATATGAACATAGACATATTAAAATACAGGACAAACATGTAAAAGTGTATAAACAGCTTAAGAATAGAACAAATAAGTAAATACTTAAAAATACGCAATAATGCATAATGAATGAAGTCTTCATTTTTTACAATTAATGAATTCATCTATAGAATAAAAGCAGTTACCTAATAGAAAAATTTTTAGATCTACGTGGAATGATTTCATGTTATATTTTTTAAGCAAATTACATAATAGATTATAAAGATTTGCACCGCCATATTTTGGTGACGTTTTAAAATTTCCTGTTCGTGTTTTATCCATTCTTATATTCTGTTATTATTACATACATAAAATACATGTAAAAAGCTATAGCAAATTTCAACAGTCAAATACTTAATGCTTATTTCACAAACCATCAACTAACTTTGATAAAAATACTGTTACTTAACAGACCTATGCTTATTAAAACTTTTTTGTTTGTTTTGGTTTATACTGCAACCTCTATGAATATTTTACAATCTTAATAATCAGTATAGAATTATACTTATTTAATTAGTTTTCAGCCATAATTGTTAATCTGAAACTATAATAAAGTATATAATGTTATCCATGCTCAAACTTAATATTTTCCAAGATATAGATGTCTATCTATACTCTTATTATTTTAAAAATACAGCAAGCGGAAGTAACATATTTCTTTACTAATTATCGTAATATAAACAACATGTCAGTATAAATCAAATCACCACTTAAAACCTACTAAAATGCCAGTCATATAAATATTAAATCCAATTAAATTTGAAACTTTTTCAATCTGCTAAATTAAAAAAGCACTAAATCGATTACCTACCGTAGTCCCTTCCCCGTCATTTACTTCTCAATTTTCAAATTTAACCAAATCATAATTATTACATTGGATAATTGAAAAAACTCGTTACAATAAAACGAGCTTTACGTTTCTTTTTAATATATCTTTCTAGCTGCGTCAAACTATACAATCATCAAATATAACAGCCACTTCCTTATCAACCGAAAAATATGTTATAAATGTCCAGTACAACTACGATAGACTTTCTCGTAATGAAATTACATATTAATGTTATTAAGTTAGGAAATTATTAGCCAAGTTTTAAATATAAGCGAATAAGGGTGTAAAATTGCATTATCAATCATGAAACGGGATACATTTTCAATTAAGGGTAAAAGGGAAGGCGCTTATCCTCAGGGGCGTATTAACATGGGCATGACTGGCGATGATTTATAATAGTTTCTTACATTCATTTATAATAAGTAATAAAATATAATTCTAAATTTAGATTACTTATTAAAACTTACGTCAATTTTAGTTAGATTACTCGTATTAAGTGTTAAATGTAATTATTTTATTTAATATAACAATAACTCAAAAAAATTACAAAAATATATTAAAAATAATTGCGGAAATTCAACTTATTTGTATTGTATGACTTTTGAAAATTTACTTATTTTAGATGTTATTATTTGTTTTATTTTATGTTTTCTAAAGGTTTTTACTTTCTTCAGTTGATTAAACTTACAAAAAAATTATTTAATTTTCAAGTTAATTATCATCAAATTGATAAATCTAGACAACTTTCATAACCTGCAATGACACGTTTGATTGATGTATTTAAACAGTGTTGCTTGTTCATTTTCTTGTTAATGGGCTACTTTATTGCCCGTGGGCAATAATAGCAAATAAATAACATAAGAGTGCCAACGTAAAATTAAATAAATAATGTTAGAGCCTCAAATTAAAAATAAGACAGACGATGGTAATCTATTTAATTGTTTTGCGGTGCTCTACACTTGTTATCATATTGCACAAGCACCAAGTTTTTATTTGATGTATTTGATCCCACGTTCAAAATTCTAATAACAACCTTAATAAATAAATAAAATAAAAAATTATTATAATAAAATGAATGTTGATGCTTATTTATAGTGCTGTTCTTGTCTCTAAAATATACTTTCTAGTAGCTCCTTTTAATTATGTTATGTAACGTTGCAAATGTACTTTGACAAAAAATACAAATATGTATATTTATCAACAAATTTTGTGAAATATTATCTGATAAGCGTTGTACATTGTACAAGTTAATAAACCTTTCAAATCTCTTTCTAGAAAAGCTATTAATTTAATTATTGCTTTAATGTAATAGAGTACTTTGTAAGTTTGACATAGGTTTTATTGAGTGTTAAACTAGATAAGGTTAGTAATGCATTAAACCCGTCTTCGTATACTTTTGAAAATATCATAAATATATGCAGCAAGTACACTAATTTAAAAATTAATAGTTAAATAAATATTACAAAATAATTCATTATTTTTTACACTTTTTATTTATTAAAAAAAATTAAATTCTAGTTATTAGTTCATAATATAATATATTTAGATAAATATATCTTCCAAAAAGACAAATACTGAAAATGTTCCATGAAGTAAAACAGGAAATCATTAATAGATTGATTGATATCAATACATTTTTTTCATTTTAGGATCTGCCATGTTTGACAAATTATTTCATTATATCGGTAATTAATTAATTCCGCAAAACCCTTAAGTTCAACTAATTTAACCCGCATAACAATATGTCATTCGTACAAGTACCATAAGAAATTACAGCTTCAATCAATCTCTCAACAGTGAGTGATTACTATTGATGATTCCTGTACCTAAAATTTCAATTAATTTTATATGTCATTACGCGGACGCTGGCTAATTAAGCGAGGCAGTCTGTGTAACACAATAATCGCCCAGAATTTAAACGGGGTTGAATTATATTACAAAAGCTGGATCGATAAACCAGCTGTTAATAATAAATGGAAACCGAAAATTGGGTGGATTCATTACTAGGTGTTTATTCTATTATTTCAGATAGAGATTTATGACAAAATTGGTACGCCTGTTTCATTGGTGAAATAAATTTATTCATAAGAGACTATGAATAACTGCAAATTTAATATGATATGGCAATTTGATTTCATGTTAATTAACTATTATTATGTGAAATTCATGTATACAGGGTGGTCCACTTAAGAAGGATCAGACATTTTGACGTTATCCTTGGACTTGGAGATTTAAGTTTTGGACGGTTCAATATAGAGTATTAAAGCTTCAAAATTGCAGATTTACATCAGATCGTGTTTTGTTGCTTAGTAATACAAAAATTTTTTTTTCGTAAATAGTATAACTTTTTAATTAAAAGATAAATTAATAATTATTTATTTTAAACGAAAGCCAAAAAAAATGCATAAAATGTTATTATTTATACTAATTTAATAAATTTTAAATTTAATTAATCAATAAAATTTAATAAACTAAAAGTCATGAATAACTAATGTTAATTACGAATATACAAAGGGAACTTAGCACAAAATTTAAACCACTAATTGAATCATAAATAAATCAATCACAAATAGATTTTTTTCTCGACACCTTATTGGTCACGATATTTGTTATTTGGTAACCATGCGTTTACTATGTGAAATTCTCAGGGCCAGTTTAACACTTGCGCACATACCTATCAGCTGGAGGAAAGTCAATGTAGTATTTATACCAAAACCAGGGCGACCTACGTACGCCCTGGCTAAAACGTACAGATCAGCTTGATATCTATTATTATAGTTTTACTATTAGAAAAAATAGTCGATAAGTACATACGGAATGTGACACTAAAGGCTCAGCCGCTGCACCAACACCAGTCTACCAGTCAGGTAAATCCTACAAACTGGCGAGTCATCAGCTAGTTAGCAGAAGCGAAAAAGCCATTCACAGTAAGTAAATTGCTTTAGGGGCATTCCTAGATATTGAAGAGGCTTTTGATAATACCACTTTTACCCCCTTTGATATGGCGATGAAGAGATCCAAAATTGAGTCCACTCTATGCTCAAAATTAAGACGCTCAAAATTAAGACTATCAAAATAACATTATAAGGAAAAACTGTAGGAGCCAAGCTCGCTGGGGGGTGCCCACAAAGCGGAATACTCTAACCGTTACTGAGGTGCCTCGTCATTGACGGTTTACTACAGTCACTAAATAATATAACCATCTTTGCCATAGCATATACGGACGATCTCACCATCCTTATAATCAGGAAATTTGGGGCAATCGTATTTATCATGATACAGATTGCACTAAATAACGTAGAAAAGTGGTGTATTAAAGAGAGACTATCAGTGAACCCTAGCAAAACGGCGATCGTTCCTATTACAAGGCGACGAAACACCAAAGACATAAAAATCTTGAAAATGTATAGAACTACGCTTCCAT
>JARJEC010154152.1:0-21139 GCA_030264575.1 Tachinus sp. AB-2021 | reverse complement strand
TTTTACTTTAACCTTTGACACCGTGACATTGCGATTGGTTAGTTGGGAGAGAGAATAGTATATTAAAACGTAAGTTCTAGAAAGCATCAATTCAAGCAAGTTTAAAAGCTCCACACACTTGTGGAGGACCAAACAATTGCTAGGAGAGCTTTCTAAACGAGTGTTCTACTGTTTATTAAACAGTAGTATATTATTTAAGAAGCCCGTTGAAAATTTAATATGAATTGTCATTATTTTTATGAAAATGAGTTTTGTGCATTTTTCATTAAATTTTGCCGAAATTTGAGCAAGTTAAAGGTATTGGTAAAATCAATTTTAGATATATTATAATGCAATTGCTTTTACCAATAGTTAGTTAGTTTAGCGTAAACCATCCGTCGAACCCGCCCAAACAGCTATTTCATTATCAAAATATTGAACTGACATTTACCCTTTAAATATCAAGGCCGCGAACACCAGAAAAATAAAATACACCACCTAGTAATACATCAGAAATTCTCAGTAATAAACTCAAACGTGTGTTTTACTAGGTCTATTAACGACTATAATTAGAAAAATGTACATTTATGTAGAACGTTTCCGCATCTCCCAAGCAGTTTTCCAGTCTTTTCATAGTTTTTAGTTAAATGTTTAAACCCACAATTTTATCTTAGAGTATACCGATGCTCTATCTTAGTCCCTCGTGAGTCATAGCATCAAGAGTCCAGCATAAAAAGCATGAGCTGCAATAATGTTAATTGTATAGAACGCCAAATCACTACAATTTTTTTATGTTGCCAAAGATTGACAAATATGCATGGCAAATAACGACAGTTGCTCATTACACATTTCAATTTTTATTTATTCGCTGTATCATAGAAATTTTTGTTTATGGGCCTTTGATGCTTACAGAATCATTCTGGAGGATTTTCTTCAAATTATTAATAGTGAGGAAATTATATGCCATGGAGTTGATTTCATATAGAATATTTACAAGTGAGAAATTAATAAAATGATTAAACAAATATTCATATAATTGATTAGATTAAGTTAATTCTTTATTTGTCATCAGCAATCTAGTTGGGTCATTACATTTTTTTGCCTGTTGGGTGCTGGATGCTAAATCTGGCGTTTCAAATCCGCAATTAATTAATAATCTTCTAAATAATGGTGTTGGTACTTGATAGCATTGCGTCTTTCATTTTATAAAAATGCAAGCAGTTAGGGTTATTAAAAATTTCTTTTAGCAAAAATAATATCGTTTTGCAAAAATTTGTACTAAGAATTGAGTTTTTTTCTTGCACTAGATGAACAGTTTGCATAGCATACTAAAATGTTTCTGCAACGTAAAAATTTGCTTTTATACATAGCCATAATAATCACTAAATTCTTTGCAGCCGAATGGTCACTAATCAATGAGTTGATCACCGGTCATCAACTAATGTTTTTGGCCGTTTTAAAGTTGTATAAAATATGATTTACCACATTTTTGTAAGATTTTTTTGAACAACCAGTTATGTGTTCCATCCCCATTCGAGGTGAATTTTTTAAAACATTTATTTCAAATGGAGTAATGGTGTAGTTATTATTTAATAATTATAATATTCTAATTTCAATTTAGTTAATTATCTTAACTGTTGGAAATTAAAAGAATGTTTAATTTACAAGAAATAATCAAGAAATTGCCCAATCCGTGCTGGTTCTAGCTTGAATTATATTAGTCCAGAACAATTCCAATCGCTAATCACATATTTGCCATAATCATTTATTATAAACATATTAACATTCAATTTTCTAATTATTCGGCTCGATTTATTTTTGTGTCTACTGTTGTATATTGTTTTTTAAATAAAAAAATCTTACTGAGTAGTAAATATATTTAAGAAATGTGACATAATATGGCAAATAAAATCTGTGTGCATACAGTAAGTGCCTATAACAAATAATTTATTGAATGTCATATTTTACAAATGAGTTTATATAAAATGTCAAATAATAAACGATAGCAATAGCAGTACTCTATTCTCTATTTGATTATAGTATGTAGGTAGAATATGTAGACAAAAGTTATAAACTAAAACTTATGTTACTTTATTTCCTGAATTGGAAGACGTAGGTTTTACGTAGTCATGTTGCATAACAATTCCCGTGTCTTCATTATTTGAAATAGATAAGAAATGTGCTGCTTTGGGTCCGGATATTAACACCTCGACAAGAATTTAAACCCCTAGTCATTTCTCAATAGCACACAACGGCACTTGTCATTCAATGAAAATCATTTGCAAACGTCCGGTAATCTAATGTATTCAGATTACTGCATACTTGCACATAGTAAAGATATCCATTACTAAACTATGTTTTCACGAATATAAACTGCACCCTTACTTCACGTATATTATCTGCACTAGCTGACCCTGCATAAAGTAAGCCTAGTATTTATAGTAAGATTATCTACAAAATAAAAGTCCGATTGATTTTCCGTTTTGCCGGTTTGCCAAGATTAGATTTAACGATAAAACTAAATTGGACCGCCAATAAAAACAATAGGGAAGTACTTGCTTTTAAAAAGTTTTGTTTTAATGGGGCTCTTTTTAAAGGTAATTGTATTACTTCGGCAACATAATGAATAGGCCGATAAGTTGATGTTTTTAAACTCGTTTAAGAAGATTAATAAACATACTCATTATAATTGATTATACTTTCAGATTGATTAAAATTAACATTATAATCATATTTGTTAATCTTATTAACACATTATGCATTCCAAACCGATTAATTTACAGATTTATTGTGATTATATTATTATTTATTAATACTAATTAATATTGTGTACGTATATATTAAACACACCTAATAATAGTACATGTATGACTATAATTGCATACTTATATAATCTGCACTACTATAATATTCGAGTATAATTTAATTATAAAAAATTATATTAATTAAATATATTAGAGATTAATTATATTTGTACATTTCCATTGCATTAGATTAAAATTGAAAACGGTAAACGTATTTAAATTTAAAAAGGTAATGGAATCGCTATAGTAGTTTATTTATTTGCTTGTTTTACAAATTTCGGTGATTTATTATGACAACGTTTTATCGATACAATTTCAGCTATTCCTATTGCTAGGAACTCATCTCTATATACGATATTTTCTTTCAATTTTCTTAATAATTAGTTTCTTTTGATGACGTCAATTTTTATCTTAATTTTTGACGAGATTAACCAAATCACGATCTTTAAAAAATTAATCTGGTCGAGATTCTCGACATATCCATCTTGATCTTATTCTTGATTCTCGACAAAATCTTGACAAAATCTTGACATGATTAAAAAAATATTTTAAATGTTCTATATAATATAATAATATAACATATATATATATATATATATATATATATATATATATATAACATATATATTAAATAAACTTTCATTTAAATAATAATGTTATTTATTATACATATGCACATTATGCATATTATGGAAAATTTCATTGAAATCGCCAATTGTAAGATTTTAAACAAGAAAATTAATTCTTTAAAACAATGCAAGTTACATTATTAATAAAACAACTTTGTGTCCACAACAATATATGTAATTAGCTATTGCGAATAAAAACTATGTCATGTTTTTCAACCATTTTACAATATAAATACCAACGCATTTCAAATTAAATTCTGTACCACTGTATATCATTCCAGCAGCATTTGCTTTGTGCATAAGTGTAATGATTAAATTTGCTAAAATTTCCAATTCAGTGAATTAGTAAAATATAGGTATACAAACATGTTTTCCATTATGCGAGCAATAATCATCTATTAATTGGTATGAATACCTACATTAGCATTAAAACAATAAAAATTAGTTCATGCTATTTGTGTCAAGGAACATATTTTCAAACGTATTAATAATAATTGCTAGAAAGAATCACGTCTATATATAGAATATTATGAGGCATACAAATGTTTCTAGTTTTATAGTTTACATCATTTCTTCCCAACAGTAAGCTACACCTTACTTCTTGATGATGTGATGACAATGCGAATATCGACCTCAATAACAAATGCAAATACCATATTCTGAAAGCTGCAATCATCGTCTAGACAGAAACGTGCGTTTAGACCACCTACATATAATATTCAAGTAATTACCATACTAAATCACATTATGCAATTATACAAGAATAATTCATATTGAAATTTAATTGCGAAGAATTGAAGGGAGTTTTGATCAAATATTTATATGATATAAGGAACTATAATTAAACAACTACATCGCTACCTAAATCGAATAAACATAAGTTTATTATTCACGAATAATTACCAATTAATAATAAGGATTATATTATTTATATTCAATCGTTATTTGTTAGTAAGAAATGATTTCCTCTTGGATCTAAGTTATAAAGTAAAAAGTTAATGTGTACCACGAGACAACTATTTTTTTTTCACATAATAAATTGAATTAATCTTGATGCAATTCTATTAAAAAATGTTTATGAGCTAATTTTATATTTTACATTTTTTAATCATTTAATAGTACTAATTATTGAAACTAATAATTAAAGTAATTCTGATGTGTGATGATCATAATATAATATAGAAGTATTAAATTAGTTTATATTTGTTCTTTTCTCAAAATGTATGTCAAACTGTTATTTCTAAGAAGTTATTATGAAATGCAATTGTATTTTAATTTATTTTTTTAAATATAAAGTTTAACTGGCCATAAAACTGTTTCCTTATATTTTAATTATAAATGTAATAAACACCCAACCATAAAGTTTTCATCGTCACCAGTCGAATTTACTAACAGTTACATACTTATATATTTCTAGAAAGTATTATGACAAACTGTTGTATACATCGTTCATTTTTGTTGTTTATAATAAGTTCTAAAATTAAAAACGTATCCAGTCCATTAAAGCAATCTTAAAAATGATTTATACGTGCATAAAACTAAAAATGTAATATTCGAAATGGATTTTTAATTGTTTCACATTATTATATATCTCGGTTGTCATTTTTTGTCTACAACAGTAGCTGCAGTTTGCAAGTTTGTAAATATAGCTCACCCCACAGAGTAAAGGTAGAATATAAATTAAAATATATATGTTACTTTACTGACTGTTGCAGAGAAAATTTGCAATTAGTTCAAATATGTAGCTTGACATTAAAGCTGTAAATTTATAGAAACCCAATTACTGCATTCATAAACTGGAACGACATATGGTTTTAACAATGTTTTAATTTACATTTAATGTTTTTTTTTAATTTCAACTTTATTTATTTTGGATTTTATTGGTTAACGCATCGAAGCATAAATAAATTTAAATTTGATATTTTAACAACTAAGTAATTTGCGTTATAACATATATTGTTATATTAATAGATTTAAAGAGATTTTTACTTTACGTAACATATCAGTAGCTTTGTTCCAAACAAGCACGAGATCAGGTATCAAACCAGTTTGAGAATGGTTTCAACACAACTCGGACTAATTTGGATCTAAAAGTTTGTTGTTCCAACAGATTTGCTGATTGTTCTTAAACAGAGAAGATCGGAACTTGTTTTGTACTGGTTCAATTTCTTGGTGATCCGAACCAAATAATTTAGAAACGATTCATAATTTTTCCAGAATTAGTTATTATTTTTCGTATCCAAATAAAACCTGATTTATTTAACCCGTTCCTATTACCGCTCTTATTTAGTTTTTGAGCTTTTTTGTAAATAAATTTAATTTATATTTTAGTAAATAAGTAACTAAATAAGTAACATACAAAAAAAACACATGGCATTTAATAAAATAAGAAAATAAACATTAACATTATTTGTAACCATTTAAGAACAATTGATTGCCTGTAAATTATATTTGTTTGCATAGACAGTTAGTCTAGTTTCCTTTATCGTTTACAAAAGGGCACACAACTACTCACTTTGACTTTATTTATAAAGTCAACTGCTTTGGATTTTTTCTTAGATTATCTTCTTAGGTTTATTTATGTCGGTCATGTGAAATTAGTTGAAATGGGTTTGGAAATTATTTTCTTGAACTACAGAAATTATTGAATATTGCTTTTTTGACTTTTCCAAGTTTTCTTTTTTATTGTAGCTTTTTAGCACATCTTTTCATATTAACTTAATCTTTAATAAATCCCTAGCGATAACTTTTTTTATTAGCTTCCCAGATCAGATTCTCCAGAATGACGCATTTATACTCTAAACAAGAATTTGAAAGCAAATCAACTTTTGTGATTTATATTTAGTATTCTTTTAACGTTTTTACTATTTTGCCTCCTATTCTAGTGAACCATTTTACTAATGAGTACTATAGTTTGGCTAGTACTTTCCACTTAACCGTTTGGACAAGCGACTATGAGATTGACATGCGTCAGATCGATCTTCTAGATTCTGCAATAGTTTTCATAAATGGTTGTATAGGTCTACAATGATTTGTTTATAATATTTTGCTGTTACACAAGTATTGCTTAAACAAACAATAAAAATATTTTTTGTCTCGCCACCAACTTTATTGTATACAACCAAGCAAATTTCCAAATCCCATTTACTACATAAATATGAAATTTGTATCCATTATTGGTAACAGCCATTAGATCGAGGTGGTGCATAAGGTCACTTTACTGATAAGATTTAGAAAATTGTCTGTTTGTCCAATTTTATAACTCTTTTGATCTTTTGCTGTTTTTTAGAAAATGTCTGAGCAACATTATTTTTAATTATTTCGGAAGCAAAGTGACCGTTGTTCGCATCAATTTTAGAACAGCTATCAATGCTCCACCTTTGTAATCCCGATAAGGCAGTTTGCTCTTGATTGCGTGGTTATTAAAAGTTTGACGTGATGGCTCTAAGATGTTAGACATTATGCTGTTTTTTAAACAGCTTTATCGTATTTTATCATATTTATAGGTTGATGCTTAATCAATGAATTGTGTTTAACAACATCTTGCAAACTCTGGTACATAGGTTTTGTTTTTATTTATTAGAACAATTTTGTTTGCAAACTTTGACTCACTTGGTCTGATCACTTCGTCTTGCAATCTGCTTTAAGAATTTACTTCAACGCCTAAGTGCTATGGTTTTACGGCCCCAGCTTATTGGAAAATGGCCATTGCGCATAATAGTCATGCCACTGCGTAGGCTGCATGCATAAGCTTGTACAAGCCACGAAGTTTACTCATCCTCCGCAAGTATTTAATCTATTACTTTTATTTCTGCGCATGTGAAAAATAGCTGTTTTATTGTTCAGAATGATTTGCATCTTTAACAAAGTTTTTTATTTTTGTTTTTTTTTGCATTGTATTTCTCATATAGATTTTTATAAAATTTTTAACTTGAAGATGAAGAAATATAACCTACGTCATGCAGTGTAATATATCTGCAATTTGTCATTGTTCTAGTTAGTTATTCTATATTGAGACAACAAATTTAAAAGCTACGCATCAGATTGAATAACACAAAAAATTTATTGACATTTTTTAAAATGCTATCCGGTGATAGCATTTTTGATTCTCTTGCACCACCCTCAGAGGCTGGAACGGGGGACACTTTTAAAATCTTACCAATTTTTTATTGCAAATTTGGATTCTACGAAAAAAATATGTGACTTTTGTATTTAACACTTTTTTCTTGGTTGAGTACACTTTGGTTACAATGATGATTTATTACGCAACGCAAAAAGTGTTGAATAGAAAATGTATGTATTTTCATCTGAAGAATCCGAATCTGCAACAAAATGGCTCTTATTTAAGAAATCAAAGTGATTTTTGACAAATATGTCTGATGATACTAATTAATACCAGTTGTATTTCTAACATCATAAACATTTGTTGATAATAGCCTAACAGCCCAAACTAGCTGATATAAATAATAACAAACAGCATATAAGTATATTATTAAGTTTAATCTAAAACTACATTTAAAAAACCATCTAATTTGCTGTTTTTAAATAATAAACAAACATAATAGTTAATGCAGTTACGAGCACCTCTCTACATAATGATGCTGAGCTTGCATACAATATTCACTAAATTAGTAAGTTTAAGCGGAATAGTTTCAAACTTATAAATTATCGATTTTATATACTTGCAATTATACAAATTTATTATAATTTTATTCATATATAAACAAACATTAAATCAATATATTTATGTTAAACTATATTAAATAAAGTAATCTGCAATTAGGTATGTCATGATATATTTTCTCTGAATTAAAATCTACTTTAAAAATGCAAGCATTAGCTTTAACTAATAGCTAATATTGTGCAGCACATATAATATTTATTTATAGAGACAAAAAATGGCAAGACAAATGAAGTTTGTGAGCTAGAAATATTTATGATTATGACAAACTATATCATAAATGAGTGTGACAATATGGTGCACAAAATTGCAGTTTTCCCTAAAAAAATGTAATTTAATGTTTCATATCTACCGTTCTGTATACCGTGCAAGCATATGCGCATTTAACCATAAGTTTCACCATCCAGGGATGGCCACGAATGTTTTGCCTGTCAAGACCATATCAAACTCACGTTCAAATATACGAAACACCAATCAATCAACTTTTGCAAGCTAATTTATTCTTGGATTTTTATAAGCATACGTACAATTTTAATAAGTTGTTATAAATAAAAAATAAATGGTTGTAAATGTTTTTGACTATCAATTTGCAAAAGTGTACGTCTGTTTTGTAACTAATTAGTAAGTAAGTATTCTACCGTAGTACCTGATTTTTTTGTATTTTACTTTAATTTTATTTAATAGTTAATTACGTACAATATTTTTATATTAAAGTAATTATAAAATAAAAAATTGTAGGAGATTATGTAAAAAGTGATGTGGTATAAATATGCAACAAATCAATAATACAGTTGTCTACAAGCTAGACATCTGTCAAATATTGTAATAATTTAAGTGCTTTCTTGTATAATATGTGGAGGTCCAACATGAATTATTAATATTATGCAATTTTGTTGCAGTCAATATAAACTTGAAATATGACAGATTATTGTCTCTATTAACAACCCATTTGGAACTTTTTTATAAACTGCAATTTTTTGTTGATCGTTTATCAGTAGTGCGCAAACCGTGTTTTGAGACAACCACAAGGGTCGCCAGAAAAATTGAAAGAAATTTGCAGAACAAGAGATAATTAAAAAAATCCAAACAATTCCATTTATGCTTTCACTAATATTTTACAATGATTACCACTTGATTTTTTTTAATTTGGCCACCTCAAAAATTTTTCTATTTTCTTTTCTGAGAATTTAACAAAATAAACTGAAAAATATCAAAAACAGAAAAAAATTGCAGTGTTGATTGTAAGCATTGATAAACCAATCTATCATCATGCAGAATATTACATTTGCTGAATCTTAATGTATACGTTCGTAAAATTGCCTGTTTTTTTATGAAATTTTGTAGACCATTTATGGAATTTTGTGAATTTATTAAAACTAGAATTTCTTGTGAATGTTGTTAAATTTTTGTGTTTCTTTTAAAGGTTGGAATGTTGAGGAATTTTGATGTATGTGAATTTAGCGAGTGACCTCCCCCCGCTAAGAAATTTATACGACCATAAAACATAGATCGCAGTTTTTCAACAAGTTCAGGTCCACTTCAATCCAGCTTGCGAACAATATGTACGCTAAATAGGGATTAAAAAAAATTTGTTTGCGTGCAGCAAAACTGGTTGAGCACTTAGTCTTGTTAATATATTGAACAGGAGACCATTAATAATGCATGCATATTTTCTAATATTTTTAATTATTCAAAAAGCAGTTAAATCACACTAACAAATAAAAATTTAAAACTATAATTTATATACAAAAGTTAGTTTGTTATTAATTAAGCAAATTACCAAGTTAATAAATACTTAACCACAAAATAAACGTTAGTACACCAAAAACAAAAAATTGATAACTATAAAAACCGACTGTTCAAATGATTAACAAATCTATTATTATAATATTAAGGGTGATCTGAGCAACCAGAAGCTGTCGCTATAAATTCTACAAATTTATCAAGTACACATACATATTCTGTAAATTTAATGCCAGTTTAACAATATAGTTGAAATTTGTACTTTTTCAATAACTTAATAGAGAGCAGTAACAAAAACTAAAATAATCTCTTCAATTCTGATATTGAAACTTAGTATTTGAAATCAGTTTTACGTTATTAATTATGATGAAACAAATTCAGTATAAAGTTTGAATTGCCTCTCTTTGCTCAAATTACTGCTTGACAACGTCTTGTCATGCGAATGAGAATACAAATTACATCATGTGAAATACGCTGTCATTCTTCAACGTTTATTCCCGCTGAATTAGCGTTTCTGGAGGGATTAGTTTGGACGACTGCGAAAAGCATGTACTTTATAGGATTTATGTCCAGGCTTCATGCTGGTCAATCCATTGTTTTTATTTGAAGATAGTTACGCATCATGTATGTACAAATTCTCGGCCAACATTTTGGGCATCGACAGCTATATATAGGATGTGAACAATGACGAGTTGACGAGTTTAGTACAGTTACTTACTGTGATACCGCTCCATTCCATTATTTATCCTCCACCAAATGAAACAGTCTTATTCATTCATTTATTATATTGGGAAGGTATTTTTAATATAGTTTTTTTCTGTGCACGCAAACTGCCATCATTACCTTATATAACAAACCAGGACTTGTTTGTAAACATGGCACGTCGCCAATGTCTGAGTTACCAGTTTAAGTGATCTCGTTCAAATTGCACTTACATTCTTTGACGACATCACATATTTTTGCAGCCTTTTTTTACAGTTTGGTTACTAGTTATGCACTAAAAACCTCTACTTGAAAATCTTGTGCTGTAGTTGTACGATTGCGCAGGCTTGCAAACAAAAATTCCTTTAGCTAAAGTAGTTTTAATATTTGAAAAGTCCAGGACACGCCTAGTAACACTCCCTATACTGTCTCTAGAGCTTCCACAAGGTTCCCTGTATAATTTCCAATTTTTGTGCTACGTACTACTGGCATTACCCTTCTTCTAAAAAATATACAGCTCGCATAACCTGGATTGGAATTTGTCTATATATTTGTGGTGCATTTTGAATATATTTACGCATATTGCTGAAAAGCTGCATTTACAAGTACAATAGCGTGTAAAGTAACTAATGATATAATCAATAAGAATTTTCTTATTGATATTTTATTTATTGAAATTATTTTACACAAGCACACTTGATGATATATTATTTAGAACAAGTGATTCCAATATAACATTTCAACGAGATTCCTATACTCGTATGATTGAGGCCCATTAAAAGTGTACACTTTTTTCTTTTTAGTATTGTATACCTGCGTAATAATGGGCTCTTTGACTCCTCCAGTAGAATGACTGTGATTGTGTATATAAAATATGTCCATACAAGTTACTATATTTGATGAATTAGCGTCAAAATTCCCAGAAGACCGGACCTTCGGCATCGGTGATTGATCTCAAAAATGACGAAAATAGGCCGTTAACTTATGCATTACGAAAATAGCGATTGGATCAAGATGATTGTTACTTTTTTTTAGTTGAAGCCCATGTTGATATAATGTGCATGTTTTTGTGTATAATTTGTTTCATTTGCTTCTTAATACTGCTGAGATTGTTAAGTACGCAATTTATCGATGAGTCTGTTAACGTACTAATCCAATAAGTCAAAGTAGTCATGTTAAAATTTGTTTGTTCTCGCTATAATTGTTCTATCTTCAAATGCTGTACAAGCTATATTCTCTTGCTCTGAGAGTAACGCCTCTTTGGACACTTGGATGCTATGCCTATAATATAATTGGTCAAATTTGTAATATCAGTCTATAGAACGCGTTGTTACAAAGAAGAGTTTATAATCATTCTATAGTAGACAAACTTTATAAATTGCATCAAAGTATAGTAACAAATAACAATTTACACAAATTTTGTCTAAATTTATTTATTGAAAAATAGTATACGAGAGACGACTTTTATATACGACTGTAATAGCCATTATTAAATATTAAAACTTAACTCGTCACATATATAGCTTTTTGTTAAATATTTGTTAGTGGTAAAAACGTTTATTTGTTATAATGAAGTACTTTGTGGTATCGAAAACTTTCATAATGACGAAGTATATTTTTTAAATATTTTTAATAACCATGTCTTTAAAAACTAAATTTACTGGTGGTAAATGCAAAAATAGTTGACTTTTTTAATTTTTATAATAATTGTATATTATTTTTTGATTATATAAATTTTATACATACATTACATACAGTAAATAATACATAATAATTAGATATTAAATAATTAATAAGAATAAAATAGGTAAATAGTATGTTTTCCCGAAAAAAGTTGAACGAAAAAAATATTGATGATAAACCTCTTCCACAAATATCACAGCTAAATTACTAAATATTTACAAGACAGAAAATAATAAAATATTAAAGTGCTACATAGGAAAATGTTATATAATATTAATTTAATATAATTTAGCTTGTATACTATGAACGCAGTCCCATTCCGTTTATCATTATATTGGCCAGGGCATTCCTCCTCTTTCTCCATGCACCCATCCCTTGGGCATAATACTGTAATTGTCTGTACCATAACTTTGTTGTTTCCTCATCTTCAGCCTGTAAACATAAATAGGTTGGTTATTGTTGTAATCCAATAAAGTTTGTTTTTAACAATCAAAATATTAATATAAATTTATAAAACAAGTATTTTAAAATATTATGATTACTCGCTCATAATTAAGTACGTACGTGCTGTTTAACTAAAAAAGTAATTACCTTAAATATAAACGTGTCTTTGCCCAAAAGTTCTTGTACTTCAAAATAACTTTGCCATGCAGGATCCGCTGCTATAACGCATCTATCCAAATATAATGGTTCGCGAAGTAAAGAATAACGCCCATTCTTATCTCTCACTAATAACAACGCTGCATCTCTAATGCCAGCTTGTCTGGAGAATACCAAACTTTCATCAGTTGGATCTGCTCGGGATGATGCCGACTGTAATAATTAAAATATAATTAAAAAATACTATTAATCACCATTTCGTATGTATTAGTGTTGTAACATATGCAACCAACAATACATTAAAATCAGAATTATTTCAGCAAAACGTATGTTCTTATTTTTACATTGTTAGATTCGAATAAATTAATTTGAATTTAATTTGGTGTCTAAAATTAATATAATACAGAAATATCAATTAATTGTTAGATATGATTTTTACAGATTGAACACAGTTATTTTTTATTTTGTTGAAAAGTGATTTTATACGTACATTTTAAATTACTTTTACTATTTATTAAAGGCATTAAAAATAAAATTGAATTATAAATAAATAACAAAAATTATAGATAAGTTAATAATTAATAAATACTATAAAATTAAAGAAGAAAATATAATATAAATTATAAAGCTATTTTTGAAAAAAGAATTGTTACCAAAACATGTATATTTATTTGAATTTTACAAAATAATAGATTTATCAAAATATTTAAAATTTATGATAGATATAAATTGGCGTACATCAATTAAACGTTATAAAACAAATTTCAAATTATTAAAAAATATATAATGAAAATTATTATTTGTAATATCTCGCCTAAGATTAAATCAAAAATTAAAATCTGTTGGAAAATAAAATATAATTTCTAAATAATTATCATCTTATTTGGTAAAGCATTATTATAATATAATACGTGATAATAATGAAACAGCAAGTATAGAAAGAGTGCATGAGAAGCTATTGAAGTACATACAAATAACTCGCTAATTGGCGGTAAAAATTAGGATGATTCATGTTACATTGAATTGAATTTGAATTGAATTTGAGAAGAAACAATAAGGGAGTAAGGGCATTAATTCGACGAAGTAGAATAATCAGCAATTTATATTGGGTCCAAATCTATTACGAGAATTGAAAATCGAGTAGCAGAAAAACTGGTCCCTTATAGCAAAACAAACAAAAATTCTAAAAAGAGTCTATGTGTGTAATTATAAATGCGCTACGTGTTAATAACGTCAGGTATGCTAACGATTCTGATGACAGGAGTAAGCAATTATAAAGATCTGAAACACCTTCTAGAAAAACTAAGCGATCGATGTAATAAATATGTACAAGAACAATAGAAATTTCCAAATCATTTTTTATAAAAATGAAGATGATATTTACTTTTATGATATCAGTATAAATCACAGAATGAGGATGCTGTGTTACTACATATTCTACACGCTTTTGTATGAGGTTGGATAGTGAACTCTCAAAAAGAATCACACCGAGAAATTGCAAGCATTTGGTGCTATTGCAGAATGTGGCGTATCCCACATAATATGAAATTATTAAAAACATAAACAAAAAAGCTTCAATATTTAGAATAGATAATGAGAGACCTCAAATACTAAATTCACCAGCTGATAGTATAGGAGATTAGAGGATATTAGTGGAAAGAGAAATGGTGGTAGATGTTGGGCATCGTATCCGAGAAACCAGGCGTTTATTGCAGATTCTGATACTACGGGAAAAAATGCAAAACTTTTCTCGTTGCTCCTTGCACTGTAACTAATCTGTACCGTTTTTAGACAGAAATGAAAGAACATTGACCTTTTGTCAATTACAGCGGGATAGATTCCCGCAACAAGAAAAGTGTTTAGTACAATAGTTGCTTATTTTTCTCCATAGAATCCAAATCTGCAAAATAGGGTTGCTATTTTAGATTCGAAAGTTCCCCCAGTTCACTCCCTAGGGGTGAGTGAGGCAAGTCGAGTTTAGTATTGTATCGATTTTTTTGAAATATTAAAGATGTAGTTTTTATTTTTGCGATCTGATGTGTATTTCTCAAGATTTGGCCCAGTTGTGACTTCTTGGACATCCTGTATACATTTTTCTGGCGGACTGAAAATTAAAATGTAATTGTGCGTATGAGTACTAACCTTTCCATTTGTGACAAGCAAAGCATTAATAGGCGTCAATTTAATGGTCCTTCCTTTTCTCCAGTTGTTATCAGTTGGTTGTGTAAACAACAGTCTTCCTTCCAAAGCAAATTTTGCTTCGTCATGATTCCATTCAAGTACATCAACAGCAATTTTTCTTAACTTAATATTAACCAAATCCATTTCGGAACTAGATCTTCTTCCAGGTATGCTGCTTATTCTTCTCCACAATTTACTGGGAACGTCTTTAGTTTCAGAATTCATATGACTTAAATGCAATTCAATTTTGTGTTGCGCTTCTTTTAATTGTTCTCGGGTATCATGATGTGGGGGTGTTACTTTATACAATCTAGCTAATAGAAGTGGATATTTTGTAACTCGTTGTACAGGAACCATTAGGAATGAGTTGAGATTCATCCGCCTTAATACTGTATTTTCCATTTGTGAAACTCTTAAAAATATTCTCAAAAGCTCTTTTTCTTTCTCTAAACTGGCAAGTAATAAGCTTGCAGATCCTTGTCTAACGCAATATGTTTCAAATGCATGCAACATAGGAGCAGCTTCCAAAAATAATTTACCTATGTTTACAGTCAACAAATCTTCATCACCCTGTTCAATAGCTATTTCAAAAGCATCTCTTAGTCTTTCAGCCAAAGCTTGGCTATTTTCCAGTAATTCCTCTACATTTAAAAATATCGCCGATAATTGATCGGATGTTAGTAATCCGGCGACAAGCATGGGCTCGTAAAATTCTTCCAAAATAATTTGCAAATCTCTTCCGTACTTTTCTTCAGTCTCAACAATTTCCGTAATAATTTCTTTCCGTTCAGTTCTTTTCTTAATACATTTTCTGCAAATTAATGGCTCGTGCTCTGAATGTGCCTCCAAACTAGATTCACAATCTTCACAGGCACTATTAATGACATCGGGTTTACTTCGGTATTTACTTAACGAGCTTTTACTTGTTTCCGAACCTACACCAGAATCATTCCTTTCAACTTCAGTCCTTTGAACCTTATCATCAGTTAGTGAACACGACATCACTAGTGAGCTATCTTCACTGGAATCACTGACAGTGCTTAAATGTGAAACTCGATTGTATGGAAGTTCTGGATTATCTTTGCCTTCTTCTTCAATAACGACATCCGTGTTATTAAAGTTGTAAGTGTAACTGTCTTCGGGTATTATTCCGCGTTCTTTTGCATCGACTAGGTAGCTCAAGATGTCATATTTTGATGCTCCTTCAAAAATGGATCTGCAAATTTAGAAATAAATAAAGTAAAAATTTCTTAAATAATTGCTAAATACTCGCCTTGTAGTATATTCCTTGCCCAACTGTAAGTCATCCAATAGACTAGATGGTGGTGGATTTGATGGCAATGGTGGAGGAATCTCGATTTCCTCATATATAGGATCCGCATTAATTTTAATGCTTTCATAATGATGATCTTCGTTTTCAGAAACTTCGACTATCGCAGAATCGGCTAACATTTCATAAAATTTGGTTCTTGCATTAAGTTCTTCCTCTGTTATTGAACTTCTGTTGCTATGATCGGTGTAACAATCAGATCCATGGTCCATTATTTCATATTGCGTCGACGAACTATGTTCAGAACTAACATCCTTGTCATCCATGTCAAGAATATTGTTGTTCCTTAATTTGAGGAACGATTCTTCAATAAATTTGGCAACTTTGTCTTCGTCAGAAAGCGGTTGTATTTCAGGAAGCGTTTCAGCACGTTTCATTTTAGTCGGTCGTCTCGGTGGATCTGATTTTCCACAAACGTGAGGAACCAAGTTCATTCTCACAGCTTCAACTGGATCACTTAAGCATTTTAGTAAATCCATATTTGATAAATGCTTATCTCGTAAGACAACTTCTTCTTCTTCTTCGATATCTTCTTTGGCATTAGAAATTGTTACAGGAATATTGTTTTCTATTGGTTTAATACTTTCATCATAGTTTTCAAATGATTTTTCTTCGTTGGAAAAATTGTTGATGAAATTTCCTGTTATATAAACCGAACTGCTTTTCCGATTCTCAATGATGATGCCAGAATCTTTAACAACAACGGATGAATGATATAGTGGAATCTCGTCACATACTTTGATAGTTGAATAGCAATCATCTCCATTTATCATTATGGATGTTTTGCCCAAAGTGTTATCAGATATTGAAATTGTGTTAATATTACTTGTTTCGGGAAATTCATTTTTAATTTTTAATTTGTGTACGTCTGAATTTGTGGAGTTAATTTGCAAAACGGTTCTGTTACTATCTATATCTTGGTAGTCTGTTTTAATTGATATTTTATCGGAAAACTTAGTTTTCTCATAATTTTTATTTTGATCTGCTATTATAATTCTTTCATAGTTCTTTTGCGGAATATCAATTGGTTTAGTGTCATTGCTCGTAGTTATATTAATAGTTTCGTATGTGTTGATGGTAGTTACACTTTCTTGATCTTGCACATCTTGTCCGGAATTGATGATTGCGTTAATAATGGGTTGTTTGTTATTACTGCGTTTCCTTGGAGGTGCTGATGGTGGAATAATAACCTCTTCTATGTTGGGTTTTGCGGTTGGTTTAATTTCTTGCTGTTTAATTTCACTTGGCGGTTCTTTATTATTGAGACGGTTATCAGGAGGTTGCGGTGGAGGATCTTTAGGTCTTGTTTTTCCCACACGTGCATTAAAGATACCGTCTAGTTTTTCGAGATCTTTATCTGTAAAAATTATTCTCGAATCAGTGCGTGTTGTTTGAGAACGCAACGCCATTGAATCATGGAAGACCACTTTGTTTGTTTGTTCCTTAATTGCCCTCTCACTTTCACTTCTTTTGAGTTTGGGTGGAGATATTGATAAATCTATAAAAAAACAATTAAGTATTACTATATAAGCTAAATAATAATTGAAACAAACATGTTAGAAATAATTTTCATGAATTTGGAAACATTTAATTGCACACTTATATTTCCCGCTTGAACAATTTTAGTTCCGCGCAAATTAATTATTCACACGCAATATCTCTTTTTTAATATTCATTTTTGCCTCATGAAATTATTCCCTTTCGCATTTCGTGTCGGAAAAAACTGAACGAGACCTCCGGATATGTCATGCTTCGACGGGAATGTATGAAACAGGACAAGGATGTGCAAAAATTGATAGAAATCATTATTTCAATATAAAATTTATTATATGTTTAAATTAAAAGTGAAAATATAGTTTTCCAAGAAATTTCTTGTGAACATAATTAATTTTAATAACAATAATTTATTAAATTAACAACAATATAAACGATTTTACTATTTCACGCATTTAAAGACATTTATTACTATTATTACCTATTAATAATAATCAGTACGTCTTCGTGAATACATATTTATTAAAACAGAATTTGCTCCACATCTTAAAGCGAAAGTGGCAGCATTAAATATTATTGCACTGAAAAGACCTTGTGATGAAAATATACATTGCCTTAACGTAGTAAATTGAATAAAATAAAGCAAAAAGCGTAAAAATTATTATACTGTTTTTGTTTGACTGCTCGTAATTTCAAGGTATTTAAATTTGCAAAAAAAGTGAATAAAGTCAAATTATGAAAAAAAAACAATGCATTACATATGTCTTAAAAAATATTTTATGGACAATTAAAAATGTCCGGTATTTTTAAGTCAATAATTATGTTAATAATAATTGAGTGAATTAAATCCATTATAAATATAATATTCATTAAAAGCGTATTAAATCAGTTATTTCTTGTTTCGCATTAAATTTTATATGGGAATCTGAATGTAAACCACTTCAAAAACAATGAATGTCTTTGGAATAATCTTTGTGAATCTAGAAACATTGATTTTTATGCACTGCACTAGAATGCTCGTGCATAACTAATTGATACTTATATATAACAAAATGTAGTTAGTATACATGAAATAACACTAAATTCTCATTCTTAATACATGCATTTGAAACTATTTCAAGTACATAGGTAATGTAAAATATTATGCATGTATGCAATTTCAATTTAATGGAATTAAACATGAAAAAATATATTTTTATAAACAATTTTCTTTTCAGTCACGGTAATAATTCTTTACTACATTACATTTGTATCTGTTTTGCGATGTTTGTAGTTGACGACCTGATAGTAGAATCTATATTAGTATTTATAAATGTTGCTATTACTAGTGTGTGTTATAAATAGTTTATACAGCATCTGTGGATAGATAGACAATCTCTATTACGGACGACTACATATCAGGAAACAAAATCTCTCTAAAATTAATAAAAGACAGTATATGTTGATACTTTTTTGTGAAATCTAATTATATCTCAAAAGTCTTGACAAACAGCAACATTGTAGGAATAAACTCAATTAACAGCAGAAATGCAACTTTTAAGCACAATTCAGGAACTATAAGAAACTGTCAGTAAACGGTTTTCAAATTCAAATTTCGGAAATATTTTAAATGTTACAGTTTTATTTTAACGTGAGAATGTGAACCGCAACATTTTGACTATACTTTAATTTACCAAATTTAATTCGAATTTATTCTGTTGTAAAACAATCTTAGGCTGAGAAGGCGTATAAGCTAAGAGGCTAACTAAAAGATACATTACAGTATGATAACAAGATGTCAAATATTTGCAATTTTTCCGCTATGGCCCATTTCCTAAAAGAAAGCCATAACCAGGAAAACTACTGTTCTACTAAATAATGAACTATAATAATGTTTTATTTTCTTTAATAAAACATTTTTAAGAAATTGTTCAAATAATTGTATTATGTTATTGTCCAAACATCAAGTCTTTGTTTTTTAATGCGCTTTATTGCAAATTTGCAATGTCCTGTTATAATTTCCAAATCATACTCTAAAATGTATTCCACATAATCTGCTACTAGTGTTCTCTATATTAATCTATTTGTATTTTATTTTAAAAATATTATCAAATTTAAAAAGCCATCTACCAAGATCACACTTTGGAAATACTATTTCTTTAATAACCATAATATCTCACACAGGGTGTAAACCCAGCACTGACCATTTTGAAAGTGCCCTTCCTGTTATATTCGTAAACTTTGAAACAAATTTCATATACTGCTGAATATTTTAAATATATAGTAACACTTGTTAGACAAAGCATCTTCTATGTGAGAAATAATTAGTACAAAATAAAGACATGAGAAATTATTAGCATTAAATCGGAACTTGAACAATATTATTTAAGATAACTACATCTCGTATGGGGATTTGCAAGATACCTCCATCGGGTTCCCACCCGATGGAGGTATTTATGGGCTACAACTCGTTGATTAACAAGCATTCAGAAAGGTTGCTCAAGAAATAAACAAACACAATAAAATAAAAAGTGCAAATTTTCACAAAAATTTGGTTTAGTAATTTAAGTTCGTTATGGATAAAAAAAGCAAAGAAAAGAAAGAAAGACATGAAATATTCAGAATATATAATAAATTTTGTGTCCAATGTCAAGCAGTTCTAACATAAATAAATAAGGATAAAAAACTATGATCATTTTACAGTGATGTGCTAAAACACAAAAGTGCTAAACGGATTTCCAATTATGTTTCAAATAAAATCAAAAAGTTCATAACTAACTTGAGAACTAATAAATAAAAAAGTGAACAACATAGACATGCTGTTATGGTTTCCTGGTTATGGCAAAAACAGAAAGCCTTCAGTAACTAACAATATCATGTGTGACAGTGACAATATAGATTTCCTTAGATTTCCTCGAAAACGGATTTTGATGTTTCACTTCTACCAGACGTCTCACGGTGGTGCTCTTTCTTTTTTTAGAAGACTTTAATGGAAGAGTGTGAAATAACAATTTAGGGTTAAAGATAGATTTTTCAGAAAACAAAGTGGAATTAAAAATTAAAAATATCTCCATCCTTCTAAAAATTCACAAATACATACAGCTATAGACAACAAAAAAGCTTAAATACTATTATAAACTACAATAAAACAAAATATTTGATATCCGATATGAAAGAAGCACTTCATGTGGAAATAAATTTAACAGATTTGGAACCACTTTACCTATTCGCAACCAGTGAATAACATGAACGTATAACAAAATTAATAACAAAAAATGCAACAGTTTTATTTAAAAGTGCCGAACAAATAAGATATATTACAATATAAGCCAAG
>JARJEC010154092.1:0-28498 GCA_030264575.1 Tachinus sp. AB-2021 | reverse complement strand
GTGTGCATGAGTGAGTGAGTGAGTGAGTGAGTGAGTGAGTGAGTGAGTGGGTGAGTGAGTGAGTGAGTGAGTGAGTGTGAGTGAGTGAGTGAGTGAGTGAGTAAATGGGTGAGGGAGTGAGTTTAAAATAACTATAATGTGGGGAAGTCTCCTTGGGACCTCCGAGCATTTTTTAACTAAATGATGAAAAAATTATACATTTAAATTAATTACCGCATAATCCGTAATGTTTTAAGTAAAAACGTTTATATTTAAGTTACCTAAGAAGCGTAGAAATAAAACGTAAACCAATTAAAAGGAAGGGGTGGGAATACGGATTAAATTCAGAAAAAAAAGATAAAAATTCTTAAAATAAGCAAATGTGCATTAAAACTAAAATATGCATAAAACCCAAAAATAAGCCAAGAGGTAGATAAGAAGGTGTCATTTGCTTTACTTTCTTATAATTCGTTGAGGTATACATTCAAAATTGATATGCATATAATATTGGTAAAAATCATTACGCATATAAATTCTAGCTCTGCTCATTAGTAATACAAGTGTATTGATGATTATCGCATTTTATATTTGTTTGGGAGCTAAATTATGTTGCTTGGAAACCACACGAGCGCGCTGGCGCCAGTCTGGTTTCCCAATACAACATAATTTATCTAAAAAAAGACAACAAATTTGCAATATTCAATATAATACAAGAGTTGTCAAGATTATTTCATAAAAAAAACTAAACACTATTTACCTTATTTATTATTATAAAGATTAAATAAGTTTATAATTTTATTGACAACGTCCGATTTAATTTTTAGTAATGTTATCATGAACGTCACTGGCCAAAACACAACCGATAATTATATTAATTGCTGGGTATTAATACACTAGAGGTCGATTTTTTACTGGGTAATTTTGTTGCGAAAACCTGTTTCACATAAAAATTATTCGAGAATTAAGGGAATGGAAAAATCGCGACACAAACAGGAGCGAATTTTCTTATGTCCCTTGATTTTCTTATGGAAAATTGAATTGAGCCACTTTAAAAAAAATACTCTGGTATAAAATCAACCTCGTGTGTATTACAGGTGATTAATAAATGATGAATATATAATGCATTACTTACGAAAAAAGGCTTACAATTCTGCATTTTTACACATTTTCTATTGTAAAAAATAATTATTTTCCAAATAATAACATTATTACTTCAAGCTAAACAGTTTTGACATTTGACATTAAATAACGAATGAATGATTATTGGGCTTGATTAAACATTTCAATTGTTGCTAGAGCATTGTAAAAAGCAAGTTGTTCAGTTGTAATTAGTTGAAATTTGAATTTTAATCTATGAGGGAAATAATCAGTATAAATATTCTATAATAAAATTTTTTTAAAATCTTTAATTTTCTTGTGTGTTTGTGTGGGTGGGTGTGTGTACAATGCACACTCACATTTTTTTATATATTCCGTTTTCCCGCTTTTAAGTCGCGAAAAAAAAAAAAAAAATATGCAAAACTTTTCTTGAAAAAAAAAAAACTTTTCGAGATTCCTATTTTAAGTTTTTGGCTGAAACACGCAAAAAGACATAGATATCTTCATATTGCCATTGTCGCACCAACATACAAACCCCCGGGTTGATAACATGTTTTCTGACACATAAACCTAGACTTTTATGAAGAAAAATCACAGTGCTAGAAGTCTAAATTGAGACTGAGTCAAAACAGTTTTGTAGTATTGAGAGAAGAAACAGTTTTGTATAAAAAGTAATGTCTTTAAAATTTAAAAATAGTATTTATAAACTAAGTCACTACCATTGTTAAGAAAATAATTGTAAAAAAAATATGTAAATGACCATCCCGTAGATAAGGTTCATAATAAAAAATGCATTTTCTACAAATTGACTTACGTGGGTTTTGAAATGAACAAATCAATTTAATTAAGTGTAAAACAAATATTTGCAACTGTTTTTCATAAATTTTCACAAGAAATACTTTCCAAAAAAGAATTGATAAGAATGTTTAATATATGCGTTGGCATTTTATGCATAATTAAATTTAGTAAGTAGATAACTATATGAATATGACATTTGTGTGGTGTTGAAGTATAAATAAATTAACACAAATAGCATATTAGTATAGTTAATATATATATATATATATATATATATATATATATATATAACCTAACCTAACCTAACCTACATTTTTTTAAATGCTTAATTTTTTGGATGTATATGTATGTATCTATAAAGAATTGTCAAAAATATTTGCAAACTAAATTTAAAAAAAAACTTTTATACCATAAATACATACTTCCAACGAAAAATAAGAAAAAATATTCAAATTTTTTTAATACATATTCGTATATCCAAAATTTTATTAACTGAAACGTCAAAAACGTTAAATATAAAAAACAATTTCTGGGTAATTATTTTTCTGAAAAAATAAGTTTTTAAAGAAAAATTAAAAAATGTTGATATATGAAGAATTTAATTTAGTTAAATGTCAAAAATGTTGAAAAATATAAGTGAAAATTGAAAAAAAAATTTTGATTTAAAATTTTTTTATTCAACCAACTTCCATAAATTATATCTGGATCTCAGAGGTAAAAGATACAATGACACAATGTAAGTAACCCAGGTTGTTCTTTTTTTCGAAAGTTTAAATTTGTACTGTTTTTTTTTCAAAAAACCCGAGAGAAACCCATGAAATTTTTATTTATAAAAACTGAATAAATTTAAAAAACCAGAATAAATAATCAAAGTAACAAATGCAATTTTTATCTTGATAACAAAGAAATAGATTTTTACTGCTGGTCGTGTAATTAGAAATTTATTTTAATAAACACGATCATAAAATAATATTGCAATAGCTTCTTCTATTTGTATTTTTGAGGGTTTAGAAATACTACCTATATCAGTTGATTAAATTAGTTTTATCTGTGAATATTTACATAAATTAATGTACTCAATTGTTTTACCGTGTTTCCATAGTTAAAATAAATGTTAAGTAGTTAATTATATGATATAAAGATTTAATAGATACATTTACAGAAGAAAAAAAAATCGAAGCATTAAAATGTGGAAATATTGTAAATTTCATTATAAACCAATTATAAACCGTAAATTGATCATAAACCTTTTTTACAAAACAACCATTATTAATTAATCGTATACAATCTTTATAAAAACTTAATAATATAACAATACACTTAAAAATGTACAAAAAATCAAAATAAAAGTCAAAACAACAAATTTTATTTATATTATAAAACAATTGTACTTACAAACTTTACCTTTATATTTTTTGATTTCTTATTTATCGTAAAATATAATGGACAGATAGCAATACTATTTACACCCCTCGTATAAAACAAAACTTTGATGAAATAAAAAATACTTTCAAACAAATTGTTACATATATTTTCATTCAATTAAAAAAGTTACTTAAAATTATTTTTTTAAATTTTAATGTATTCTCATCTCAATTTCTGCCTACAAAGTGCAAAAGTTATAACTCGTATAATCTGTGCTTATTTTTAAATTTATTATTATCTTGCATTGCAACTAAAAATAAATAGAAGCCCGGTCATGTAAAAGAGGTAAGTAATTTGATGTGGGCACATTAACCTTTAACCGACATTATGGTTCTTGGAAACCGCACCAAAATTAGTATACTTTTATTATTTTTTATATTTTATTATTTATATTTTTGTTATTTTAACCTTTGGAATTCCTCTTCTCAGTGCGTTTTAATTACACTACAAATAATATAAAATTCGTAGTAGGTTGGTCTAGTCAAATGTCTAATTCAAGTTACAAAACAGTAAATGTTTATGTATTGCAGTTTTGTTGATATATAGTTGTTTTTTGTGGAAAGTATTGTAAATATTGTGTTTATATTTTGCAAAATAAATAGATTTGACAGTTTTTGTTATTATTTTTATATATAATGCCAATTTTTAAATTGTTATTGTTCAAACTAGTTTTGGCATTTTTTTTTAAATTTCGCAATATTATGCTTTATACTGAGTGACAACTGAAATAGGTACGGGCCCATATCTTTTTTAGTTTTTTAATGGATCATAATACATCATAAATAGGGTCTTATGATTAATCGCTAATAAATTGAAAAATATCATTTCAGATTTAACCGGAAATAACACTAATCTTGTAATTTTAAATGGAACACCATATATATTTTTGCAAATTTTTATTTGTTGGTCCATTTTACATAATTCAGCAGTTTTGGTAACATAACCTCATTTTTTTAAACATTTTCTTATGTCACAAAAAATTAATAACTTTTTTAATACTAAACAAATACTTTTGGTTTCGTTTAATAGCAAAAAAAATCTACTATCATGTGATGCCATAGTACTAAAGAGATTGCATTTGAAAAAAGTAAGTTACAACCTAAATACTAATCAGTAGTCATTTAAAAAATCACTCAATTTTGAATAATGTGGCAAAGTAACATTTTTCCCAATATTTCCATTATATTTACATATTGTTATAATTTTTTTTAAAGTTCCTTTAATTTTTTTATCTAAATGAGCTTATGTTGCCAAAACTTCAGAAAATTTGGATTCACACGTAAAATGTACTAACAAATAAAAAATTGCAAAAATATACTGGATGTTCAATTTAAAAAACAAATTGATGTTATTTCTGGTTAAAACAGAAATAATATTTTAGAAAATAGTGGTAAAGTAGAGTCTTGTGATTAGCCCATAAAAATTTCATTAAAAAATATTCAGATATAAAAAAGAACTTACCTGTTTAAGTTATCACCCTATCTATATCTGCCAGATATGTATATAAATAAAAATAGTTAGATAGTAATTATTGGTTTTTGCTTTTTTATCACCTTACGAGTACAACAAACATAACTAACATTTAAAAAGAAAAGTTTTTTACTTTGTTGTTTAAATAAGGTCTGATAATATCAGGGGTCCCTGGACCTCACTGCGGTGACCATGTCATAACAATGGCATGATGCCGATTAAGGATTAATAATATAATTAAAAATTCATAATAAAATAAATAATTACCATTTTTATCAACTCTTTGCATATTTAATGACTTCATTAATATACATTACAATATTTCCTCACACTGACTGATAACATGACAGGTAGAAAAAATAAGCAATTAATTATTTAAAAAACAAAAAATGTTATTATGCCCAGGTCAACCCATCTGATAATTATAGAAAGTATTGATTTATTTACAATAGCTATAGTAAATAAAAACAAACGTGTTTTTAAGCAAATTACAAATGAGTCATATTAATTAATTAATTAATTGTACAATGCATTCTATTCACGTTTATACCGATAAGGTTCTGCAACTGGTATATTTATATCTTACAATGTATCTAATTTTAAACGGTGATTTAAAATTTTAGCCGTGTTTAGATATTGAAACGTGTTGTAAATAAACAAAGTGACAGGAGGGTGGTGTTACTGGTATTTAGTTGCATTACTCACACTAGGTTCCTCACGTTCTTTGGTCGGAAACAAAATATGGGAATGAGCAGGGTCGCATTGAAGGAAACGAATATGTAGTATGCGAAGAATTTGGTGTAAACTCTGAATGTGGCACTGGTTTCATAAAGGAACGGCAACAGGAGAATTACCGCCGCGAGAACAACTTCGGCATAAGATGTACTCATAGTTATTGGCGAACTGAAGAACATACGGGGGCTGCCGGCCGGTTCCACCGGGATGGCAATAGCTTCTACTGATACTGCGCTCTCTAATATACGGGAGCGCGCGCTTCTTGTTATTTCGTCCCACTTCAACGCGCCGGGAAAATCGTTTTTTCGCGAATCGCGCACAACATTCATATACGCGGCAAAATTATTCATTGTTTACTTTTACTACCAACAATGGCTTGTTTATTCCGTACTGCACGTGTTTCACGTTTTTGTTTGTTTGGCATTTAAACAAGAGCTCTACCTAATATATGCAACTTTATCAACACTCTCGCTTAAAGATTTACAAAGAAATATTCTACAACACATTTATTTCAATATAATCATATTAATCACAAATCATCCACAAGAACAAGAATTTAACAACAGCAAAATTTTTATTCAAAAATACATTTTTTAATTGCAACTAATTTCTATTATTTTATTACTACAATAAAATTTACGTTATATGCTTTATTTAACATATGCAACTTTGTCCACACTTAAGTCGTGAGGATTGTCTAACCGTGCAACCATGGAGATGGTTGCACGATATCAAGATATACAGGTGGACAGTGGATATTAAAATCCGTCCAATGCTAAAACTCGCTTATTTTTGATGGAATCATTTTTGTATTATATATGAAATTAAAAGAAATTTAATTTTTTATCATCTCCAAAGCATTTGTGTCTAACATTTTTGAACAACGATATCATTTTTTATATTTTAAATGACCACCCCCTTCTTTTATATTTTATTTTAAAAGAGCTTGTTTTTTTTAATCTCAAAATCACAAGTATAACTTCAGATAAGAAAAATGTTGAGATATAAATTAAAATAATTAGTATAATTAACAAGCTTCGTTAGTATCTAATAAACTGGAGGGCTGTGATATACAAAATAACACTTTTTTGTTGTTTTGAACACATTTTTTGTTATATTTTGGAATTGTAAGTCATGTATACCAACTTAATTAAAATTAATTAAACTTAGCTTTTATATTTTATCTTGTATTTCAATCATGACCAATTTGACGCGCGCATCATTAAAATTGATTTTTGCTAATATGTTTTATATTTTTTTGTTATCTAAGCTTATACTTGTCATACATTTTTTAAATCTGAAAAATGAGCGCTACTGAAATAAAATATTTTTTATATTTTATAGGAATTACAAAATTTATTCTAAGTCTAAGTAGACTTTTAGCTAAAGTTAGGCTAAATAAATTAATTTGAATTTATACTAAATTAAGCATATAGATTTTAATCAATTTTGCACAACTTATACTGATAATATTAAAATTCTTTGGTGCAAAATTGTATTAAATTAAATTAAACCATTTAGAAGTGTTTTCATTCTTTTTAGGTGAAGTTGGGCCAAGTTAATTAATCTAAAGTTATTTTTTAATTTTTATCAAATTATACTAATAATGTTAAAGTATCATTTAATTTTTTTCTAATTTAGTGTGGTTCTAACTGTATTTAAGTTGACTGAAATAAATTAAGGTTATCGATAATTAAAAGTATATATTACATATATTACAAAACTTAAATTAATAATTATATTGCTGCCAAATTGTAATAAAATCCAATGAATCGTTTAGGAATTACAAATAAAATTTTTATTCTTATTTGAGGTTATTCTACATGACCGTATCGTTTTTAATTATTTTTGCGCAACTTACACTAATGGTGTAAAAATACATTGCTGATCAAATGTATCAAAATTTAATTAACTGTTTTGAGTTATGAAATTGTACTCAAAACACTTCTAGTAAAGTTGGACCCAGCCTATTTCCCTTGTTTTACCGTAAACCATATTTTTAATTAAAAATACTCCAAAGACCATACGATTGGCAACGGTGTATGCAACCCAATATACATTTAATCATAAGGATGGTTTCGACCTCTACTATGTGGTACTTCATTATTAGAAATAAGTAAAACAAAAAATTACAATGTTTTTAACCACAAAAATTTTATTTATTAAAAATAAAAAAATTAAAATTAATATAAAAATATAAGCGAATAATACTTGATAATGACCTTCATAAGTCGAAACTCGAGTCGCTTATATTTTTATTTTTAATAAATAAAAATTTTGTGGTTAAAAACATTGTAATTTGTTTACACATGTTATTTGAATTCATATGTTAACAGTCATTTGCGTGACTAAAATCTGGCATTTTACAACAAAATTGGACTAAATTTAATTAAAATTAATTTGACAATGTCAGTATTGGCTGTCATGACAATTGAACTTATGTTGTTATGGTATCAGCTTTTTTGTTTTTTCTAATGGCATTAGTTTTTTTTTTGCTTGATGATTAAAAGCACTTCTTTAGTCACTACTTTGAGTTGAAAGATAATAACGCTTCCTCACTAAAATGAAAAAAAAATTCTAGAAAATTAATTGTATTCAATTCCAATAATCCGTTAAAGATTTACAAATATTTTTGTTAAACATTTCATATTGAAATGTGTAATTTTTTAGTAGTTTTATTTACTCCTCTCTCACCTCTATCTATAAACATATGTTCAATAGTTTTATTAACACTTTCACACATCCTGCATACTTTTTTTACTTCATCCAAACCACATTTTCTGACATTTTCTTCATTTCCACACCTAAATTTTGCTATAATTTTTTTGTAAGTCTCTTTCAGTTATATTTGTGTATTTCTTATTGTACCTAGACCCATTCGCTCTTGTTTTACCTTTTTTGCCTTTGTATATCCCGATTTCTTTCCGTTGTTTCATACATGTTTTCTATTTGATCTTATTGTATTTGCTTCTTTACTTACAAACCCTATTATAATATTTTTCTCTGTTTCAATTTTTTGTTTGTATCTTTCACTTTCTCTTAACATTCTTGTAAAACTTTTGCATTATCTCTCTTCCAGCTCTCTTCAAATTTTATCGATTTTTTTTCTGATTCAACTTTTATTTTGTCTTTTTTTTTCTAAAACAATATATGCAGGCGTTTCCGTAATTGGTTCTATCACAAATCTTCAGTACTTTGGTAACTTGGTAACGTGAATCGACTCCAGCTTTTCCTGTTCTTTCCAGC
The DNA here is from genome assembly GCA_030264575.1 of Tachinus sp. AB-2021. NCBI lineage: Eukaryota > Metazoa > Arthropoda > Insecta > Coleoptera > Staphylinidae > Tachinus > Tachinus sp. AB-2021. The sequence continues at coordinate 19,747 of JARJEC010154092.1, read as the reverse complement.
CTCAAACTTCAGCACCAAACATTATGTTTCTTACCAAACTGTCAAACATCATACCTATAATTTGTATACTTTCAAATTTTCTTTCATTCTTTCACTTATTCCCAATACTTGTTCCATCACCTTATTTGCTTTTTGTGCTAGTTCAACTATATAGGGAATAAAAATGGTTTACACACTATAAGGATGTTTATATTAAATTCTTAATGTTCAATTATTGGCTCTCCTAATTATATTAGAGAAAAATTGTAAAGATGTTTTTTGTAGAGAAAAAATTCTGTATAAAACCATATTATTACTTATTTTTTACATTTCATACAAAAGGAAAATCGAGAAAATTAAAACTACTATCTTAGCAAAAATAGGTGGTGTCTTGGAATTTTTGAAACAAACAACCGTTGATCGGTCTGCCATGTTAGCAAAAATAGCACGTACACTGTAGCCGGAATAGTACCATTTTAAAATTAATATTTTTTTTACATTTTACGAATACATTATTTTAAGTTGAATTACTTAAAAAACTTTTAATATTTATTATTTCAGATACTAACATGGCAGCTAATGATCAACGGTTGTTTGGTTCAATAATTCCAATTTCCTATTTCCTTTTATATAAAAAGTTAAAAAAAATAAGTAATGATATGGATTTATACAGTTTCTTTGGTTTCTTACAAGAAACATCTGTATAATTTATTTCTAAAATAATTAGGAGAGCCAATAATTAAACATTAAGAATTTAACATGAAAATCCCTATAGTGCGTAAACCATTTCTACGCATTGTATGTTCATTCTTACTATTATTCACACTCATAACATAACCTAAATATTATAATGTTTTTACTTCGTGAAATGGTATAGTATAGCCTAGTATAGCTTCTGTGGGGGTAGCAAACATATTTGGGGTCGCAGGAAAATTGATTCCAGATCTCTTTTTTAATTTTTATAAATTTACTATGCATTCATGTTTAGATATAAGTACTAGAAATATAAACACTAATATATCAATGTTGTATGATAAAATTAATGCATTTATTAAGATAAATTTATAAAAATCAAGTGTAGAAAATGATGCGTTCATAGTATATTCAAGCATATATGATTTTATAACAGAACACAATTAGCATTATATTTTTATTAAGAAAATTATAATTGATTATTTGTCATGTATGGAAGAACGACTTAAAGAATATTTTTATCAGATTTAAATATTGAGCAGTTTATGTGGGCGCAAAAACCATTCCTTGTAGAAATTGATCAAGTAAACCATCACCCATTAAGTGTTCAAGAGGAATTTGCCGAATTTACTTTTGATTCAATGCTTAAAACTGAGGTGAGCAATCAAACATTGAATTCTTTTTGACTTAGTGTAAAAATAGAATATCCACTACTCCTTGAATTTGCAATAGCAGTTCTTTTGCTATTTTCAAAAAAATATTTATGCGAAAAGACATTTTCAGTTTTGACGTCAAAACAAAGCAGCGCACTTGAATTAGCAACATAGAAATCGCTATGGAACCTGCATGGATTGGTAATAAACCCAGGTTTAATTTATTGTGTCAAAATAAGCAGGCCCACATATCACAATAAATTTAAATCAAAGCCTAGTTTTTTATAGATCAAGCATGTACCAACGATAATTTATTATTTTATTGATACTAAAAAACTAAACATACATCTGCTATTAATCAAAATGTTAATGCAATTAAACAAAAGAAATTAACTTCTTCTAAATATAAATTAACCCCTCCGACATGTTTTACGACACATACCGATTTATATTTATCAAATAGAGTGGATTTTTAAAATTTTTTTATGTGCAAAAGGCGGTTTTTGTTACATAAAGATTGAGAAACACTGGTATAGCCAATAAAGAATAGCCTATGGAAGGCGTTTTTGGCCAACGATAGAAAATGACACATAACACGAAGAAGTATAGAGTATGCTTCTAGACAGAACCAACACTTCCATTGACTAGTCTATGTTGGCTTTGTATTTTTTAATAATACTTCATCTTCAATGCAACTGTTAACTCATTAGTGATGACGTACTGTAAGATTCTATATTTTGTAGTTTACATCAAACGCAGCTATCATTTTTGACGATAACACTGGCACGATTAATACAAACTGTAATTTGGACAATCTCAAGAAAGACACGGCATTCTCAATATCAAATGTGCAAATGTGCAATTATTAAGTTAAAAATAATTTTTACTATGCATAGACAAAACTATACTGATAAACTAGCCAAAAATATTTGATTGAAAAATGTTATAGTAGGATTATTTATTGAATAACAAATATAAAATGTTGGCTATAATTAGTCAAAGCTATACAATTAAATTCAGTTTAGTATGATTTTGTTTTTTTCTAAATGTGAAGTATTTGACTTAGATGATTAAATGAATAAATAAAGACATTACTGCGATATTCTAGAATAATTCAAGCTATTGTGTATATTGTTTGTATTATTAATTTAATAGCGTAATAATAAAATAAGTTCAATAATTATAAAATCCATATCCATTAAGTAAATTATCTTTATACATCTATATTGTATTTTATTTATATTTAATTGAAAATTATTATTATTATTATTCTTATCAGATTATTGTATTTAATTAAATTTGAAAATACATAGAAGTAATGAATTAATCGATAAGAGAATTACATTGCTGTACAAATAATTTGATTTACGAACAACACTGTTTTACAAAACAAATATTGATTGTAATGCATTATTAATACAGTCATTCTATTTTTGAAATTTGTATAAATGCATAGATATTAAGTTTGCAGTTTTCTTCAGTTGAAATAAAAATAAATTTGACACACTTCATGAAGAAAGTAAATATTACGTAACGCAAGAAACAATTCGGTTAAATAAAATTAAGTTTGCATCTGCTCTACTACTGTGTGGTATGGAAAAACTTACAGAAGATTCTTGACATTTCCTGCCTCGGTTGCGAACACGGGAATGAAGAATATAGCATTGAAGGAAACGATTATGTAATACAAGAAGTATTTTATATAGAATCTGCAGGTACGGTTGGTTTCGAACAGGAAAGGCACCACGAATATCAGCAGTGCGAATACTATTTCCGTGTACGATGCGCACATACTGTCAAAGTCCGGCTAATGAACATAGATGAAATTTTTTGACTATTTATTACCACCGAGGAGGCACACGCCGCAATGCAGAAGAAGGCGCAGGGATGGATTGTAGTTCCGTACTGACTGAAAGTGAATCACCACCCGTTAGGCGCGACTGTGGCATGGCCTGTCCTGCGCTCCTCCTGAAAATCGATTTTCCCGTGATAACCGGATAATAATACACCAAGCACACGAAAAACGCGCTATTTCTATTGATAGGGCCAACTAATCTAATCACTTTTATTTATTTTATTCAATATTCAAATACAACAAATCATTTCAAAAATCGACCAAAGGTCATTTTGAGATAGTGCTGAACTTTGATTTTCATTTCCAAATACCAGCACTTTACAATAGTTACATTAAACTTTCAAAAGAGTTAAAACTGTTTAATTTAAGTTATTTAAAAATTCATTTTTTGCGATTTCAAAACATTTCTAATTTTGAATATGTTTCAATAACAATTTAACATTTATTCATTAACTACATAACTCTTTAAAAATAATTCGATTTCTAAAACTACACTACTTGTAGAGCAAAAAAATCAATCAAATCCGTTTAAATAGCAAAAAAGTTAAATTTCGGGTATTCTCGTGTAATTTCGGCCGTTTTTATTTTATTGCAACCAAACATCGCGAGTATCAATAATGGTTGAAGATTTATTAATAGCCAAATAAAAAAATCTTAGTGTGTTTAGATCATTTAAGAGAAGTAAAACTTTTATTAAAATTTTTATCAACAAATTTATTCACCGCAGGAATCAAACCCGAAACACCTTGCATCGTAGACGGTTTCTCAAGCGGTATGCCATTGATATGGGAGTATGTGTCTGACACTGACAAATATTATTAATTAATTTCTCAAATTTGATTTGTCTATATTGATGTTGCTCTTTTCATCTTAATTCCTTTCATTAATGTTACATCTTCTCAGTCTTTTGCACCAAAGTTTAATGTTTAATGCATTTGACGCAAAAAAGACGGACGATGACAAATCGATATCTGAATTCCACAGATAGATTCGTGTGACGCTAAATTTGACATTAAAAAAAATCGCCCCATAGAAATTTTACTTTAATAATTGTTAAATGGAAATATTTTATATCAAAAATTCACATCAGAAAAGGCCGCCAAATATAACCAAGAATGCAATAAATTGGAAGAAACACTTTCCTACAAACATATTTTGTAGAAAAGTTGCTACAAGGTTATTTTTATTGTAATAAAAAACAAAGTTTAATTAACAGAACAGGCTGCCCAAGACCAAATGGTTCAATGGTTAGTTACCATTCTTCTGCTGTTCCAAGAATCCCGGATTCCAATCCGGGCAGTCCTTACTTGAAAGTTATTTTTTCAGGTTCTGGTCATATTAAGGGCACATTTTCTTAGATAGGAAAAAAACTGTAGGTCCTGTATATTGTTTATATGAATTAGAATGCAAGAATGACATCTGAAAAACAATCAATCGTGCTATCGTTGCACCACTTTGTCGAATTTAATGTTTATTTAGTCAATCAATTATTCATACATGTTTTTTTAATTGCTTTAAATGTCCTCAAAGTAAAAAGCCTGGAGATTTTAGAGGTCAACTAATAAAACCCTGCAACTAGCCCAGCGCTAAAAAATAAAGTGTAGTCATTGCCGTAGCAGTAGCGAACTGGAGCGCTGTCATGTTGAAACCACATATTTTGTTGGCAATTAAGAAGCAAGGTATGTTCAATTTCTTCAAAAAGTTTTTCATCAATATTCAAAAAATTGTGATAACGTTCTCCATTTAGGCCATGTGGTAATGATTCTAATTCAATGAGTCTTTGTTAAAAATATCTGCCCAAGTATTTACGCTACAACGCTGTTAAAATTGCAATTGTTTTACCTAACTAAACTTCTCTAACCTAACCTAACCTAACCTAACTGTCAAGATTTAGAAGATTTCATAGATAGATAGATATAAGATAAGTCCGATAACATACAACTCATACATACAGCAATGGATAAATTCAGATAAGCAAGATAAGAGGAATTATGGATACTAATAACGCCATTTCTTTTAAATTGATCTCTTAATTTAAATCTTTGGTAATTTTATTAAAATATTTGAAAAACAATGATTTGATTTTTTGAACCTAATAATACTTCATATTTTACACGAGTTGCTACCTTTATTTCATACAGAAAATTATTGCTTTACAGAATGAGAAAAGTTGATACAAAATTGAATAAAATTAAACAACAAATGTTTTTTCGAAAAAGAAATTTTTTAAATACCTACATAGATTGTCCTGTCCACTGACCAGTTTCTTACACTAAACCTAATTTTTGTGACTATATTTTCTAAAATGAAAATCACTCTTTCACTTTGCTATAGACGTTGGATAGTTTGTAAAACATCAAAATATAACTCTAATTTCTTTCATTTGTACCCTCAAATATTCTAAATTTGATTTTTAGTGCTACTTTACCTTTTTTTTTAATATAACTGTAAAAACCGGTTTCTAAAAACTGACAAGTCTTTAATATAATATGAAATTCTTTCAAAGTTTTTAAGATATACATTAGAATCACTATTTTGTTAAATTTTATAAATATCATTAGTCTTCTTAATCAACAGATTTCTTAAAGTGCGTAAGTAGTAACATATATCAAATCATTCTTACCCAAACAAGAGGTTTTCTAAAGTTCACCATTATCTCTATATTTGTACATCTGTAACTTTGTTTTTGATTGCTATGACATATATAGCAAAAATTCAATCTATATTAATCTCATTTCTCCAATATGCAGATGACACCACACTAATATGTCACACCAACTCAGTAAAACTGCATTCAAATGGTACAAATTCTATTTGAAGAAATACAGGTGTGGCTGATAAAATGGCGTCTTCAGGTAAATCCATCAAAACATAAGATCATAATACCGCATCATAGAATCCATAAAAATTCCTTAAAAATACACATGAAATAACAGACTATAGAGCAGGGTGACAAAATGGTGGCTTGCAAACCATAAATGAAAAATATTTGTTATATTTAAAATGTTGCGCCCAAAAGGTCACCAACAACAACTGTAAAATATCAAGATGAAGTATTTGTTCAAACAATGAAAAAAAAAGATCATGAACAATAACTATGGAGATTGGAGATGTAGTAGTTATTTGAGAAATAAAAAAATATCTATACCAATTTTGTGTGGAGGAACAGTATATTCAAATACAAGTTACAGAAAGCTACTTATTTAAGCACTTGTCTGTTTTGGCCATTAGCCGCGTAGAAGAGTGCTTGTAAAGCCTTTTGAAGCGAGTTTTTGATACTATATTCTCTGTTTTGATTAATTAAAAAAATGTTTGATTATTTTAAGTACAGTTTTGCTTACATAAATTTAGTACAAGTAATTGAGATCTAGTTGTGCAATTATCTAACATTGTTTGTTGCAAGGGTATGTTTTCATATTACCTAACCTATTAACAAATATTTTGATTATAAAGCAGTCTGAATTAAGAAACGTTGTCACAAACCAAATATGTTTGTACTAGATTTATGTGAGCATGATTGTACATAATGTTGACGTTTGAAATAATTGTGTTGGCCAGTGTTGACGTTTAAGCAGTAAATAAGATATGATTGATATGAATGTGGCAATATTTATTAGATACTTCCAACCATTATAAATAAAAATCACTAAAAGTCATTGAAGAATTAAAATAATGCTAGAATGAAGCTTAGTCTAGTATTATTTTTAATGAGGTGAGCCAACTATTATAAATAAAAATAACTAAAAAATCATTAAAAAATTAAAATCATTAAAGAATTAAGCGTATTTTAGCCTAATTTTTGATATGTTAGTTAGTGATTTTAATAGCCAAAACAGAGAGAAAAAATTAATAAAAATGTTGAAACTATCAAAATAAATACATTATGACAATTATGCTTACAATTTTTTTAATTAAGAATTATAAGTGCGGCTCCCAAGATTTTCAGGTGCGTTTGCTGCAAAAAGTCTGACCATATTTGCTATAGAGTATAGACTCTTCTACGACACGTAAATACTAAAGCCTAATTTTTGACTCAAAACTTAAGATCAACTTCTATACCCGTTTCATGTAATCCAAAACTATTTTTAATCCCTTACATTTAAAAACAACTGTATTGATGTTAAATATGCATCACACATATATAATACTATTTGTCGGCCAATTTTAGATTACTCCTCTATTCTCTTTGGCAATAGCAGTAGCACAACTCATAATTATCGAAATTCTATCACCAAAATATTTTATATGATCAAACCAATCTTCTCTTACTCATTAAGCAGTTATAATCTAAAATCTTCAAAAACAATATTAAAAATCTCATTATCGCTAGAAACCCATTGATAGCTGACAAATATAAAACTTTTTTTCTTATTTTTATTCTTATTGGAAAGACAAATTAACGTAGATTATTTTTATAATAGAAAAATATTAGGTTTGTATTTGATAAACAAAAGTGAATAGTCGTAATGTGTAAACCTTGCTTTATATAAATATTTGTTTTGTTTACTAAAAAGTACATTAAAAATAATGAAACTTTTATACTTACAAATATTTTTTATTTAGAATCTATATTAAAGACAAAACATGGGAGAGCATCTTCTCATACTTACCCCGTAGAATAGCTTAGAGTTAGTCAAAAAAAACAGATTAAGCAGCAGTTTCAGTTGTAGACGTAGAAATATAAATAAGCACAAAAAGTTATACATATACCATATAACCGCTTATGCAGTTGCGGTTTTGGTTTTAGTTTTAGATTGTATTTTAGATTGTAGTATTGAGAGTTCACAACTTCCAACTTTCTGTAATAAAACCGCAAAGAAACTACATAAAACATTACATTAGGCATGGATAATCATAGAATGTGCATAGAATATGCGATTCTTAGCTTACAAAAGTACAAGTCATACTTCGATATCATTAAATTATCTTGACAATTATTATTTTTTTAATATTTAAAAACAAAAAATGTTGAATTTTTTATTATACTTTATTTTGATTGACATAAATCAACATTATTAAATCAATTCTATTATAAAATAAAATTTCCATTGCAAGTATGACGTGTAATTTTTTAACAAAAAAAGTGATATCAATTTAATTTGGCGCATATGATTTTTTAGTAATTTAAAAAACTTGTTTGCAGGTTTTTGATGTTTAATCGTTTAAAATACTTTCATTAAAAATGCAAATGCTGTTGTGCAATACAGGAATTTGTGTTACGTAATTATATTCGCATAACGGCCACAATAATATTCATGACAATAAATGTAAGTATAATAAATTGATTTCTTAAGTATCTTTACATGAAGTTTTGCATATAAAAAGGCGTTGATAAATAAGCGACCTGCCGAGATCGCTGGCAACGGAGATCAAACATTTTCTTCGTTGGTGAATCCCATGCGAAAACGGTCATCGACCCTCCCAACCATTCCTACATAATACCATGTAATCAGAAACATCAAAGGCTTGAAAAAATAAACAATAATAACCAAAAAGATAAAATTAAATGCAATTTTATTGGGCAGGTGGGCGAATACAATGCTTGCTAAGAAGTAATAATATGTCAAGTACTTCTGTTTAAATGAACGCAGATAATTTAACATGTTATTATGTTATAGTAAAATAATATCAAAAATGAATTTAGTTAACATTTTTTAACTAAAATTATGTAATATAAATAGTTTCCTTATATAAAAATATAATATATATTTTATTTTAGATGGTAAGTTCTGAAAAGCTCGGTATTTTTAAATTCAAATTTCTTGTTTTATTTATATTTATTATTTGCAATCAAAAATTTAAATTATTTAAGAACAAGCCTTAAAATGGCAATCGAAGCCTCATTGACCTGTGTGTGGTGTGTGCATACATTCGAGCAGGATGCATTTCTTGTGTTTGGTTTGTTTTTTATCTTCAGTAAATAATGAATATGTGGTCCTGAAGAATGTGTTGTCCCACGGGTTATCCAACCGAACCGAACCACTTTTGGCCAATGTAAATTTTTCGAGATATCGTCATTATATAAAATAAAAGCGACCAATTTTGCTAATCTTACACTTACTTGGGTAATTAATGCCAATTTAATATTGATGTGTATATCTGCTTCATTTTTGTTTGACCATAAAATTTTTTTTAAATATGTAATGATTAATTTGAAAATATAATTAATAAATTAAAAATAACAACTACCTTTACTACTTTGGTGTCATCTGTGATATTAGTTTGTAAGTTTATTTATTTATTTATTTAGCGTTTGTTTAGGCACCGGAGCATTTACAAATAAGGTGTAATCTGAGATATTAGGTAAAAGTTTTAATTGATATATGTGATATTTGATTAGGGTTACTTATTTATTGAACTAAGTTTTAAAGTGTTGTGTAAGTAAGTTGTGTTACGTTCTCAAGCTAGACCGGTAATTATTTCTGTAATTACTAAATAAGCAGCCAAAGACCATAGTAATCGACGCTATAAAAATTCTATTTCAAATCATTTGTGTACAGTGAATACTTACAGAAAATGATACTGAAAATTTAGGTTTAAGAAAAAGTAACTTTTATTTTTTCTTAAAATTAAATTTGTTTTCTTGAAACGCGTAAAAATGATTTTTAAACATGCTGCAGCATAAATCCGACGTACATTTTTTGTATGTTCTGCATACCTAATTTTTTATACGATTGAAAGGATATAAACCGAAATACACGTAAAATAAAGTCAATAAAATATTTTTGATTTTTGACTCTAAGATTTGTTTAGTGTTCTACATGTATTTCTAGTATTTCATATTCTTTCTAGAAAAAGAGCACAAAAGCAGTCACTCTGACTATTTTATTATCATTACACGTAAATCTATTATTATTTTATTTATTCTTTGCATGAATGATGAACTCTTATAAAGGGTAAAACAATTCTCTGCATCAATTGTTGTGTTTCCAATTGTAATTTTTAATTTAATAAAATAATTAAAAAAATTGTTTTTTTTAATCATAAGAAAAGAAAGACTTTTTTCTTTCAAGTGTTACTAGTAAATACATTTTTTTTTTTAAATTAACTTATTTTTTGTTTTAAAATATTAAAATTATAACAAAAATTTAAAAATATTTTTTATAATATTTTCTTAATACAAACAAAAAAAAATCTTTTCTAAAATCCAAAAGCTTCTTTGTGTTCCTGAAATAAAGTTTTATTAAAATATTTAAAAATATTTCTTAAATTATTGTTTGATACATACTTAAAATTAAAAAAAAACAATTTACTAAATTTTTTAATTTTTTTTATATTTTAACAAAAAACCAACAAAACAATTTTTGTAATAGTTTTTATTAATTAAAATTTTTAAAAAAAATTTTATTAGTTTTTATTTAAAAAATATATGTTCTAAACAAGCAAAATTGACCAAAAATTATTTCTTAATATGTTGTGTTTTAAAACACCAAAGAAATTTATTTAATTTAAAATTAAAATTGAAAAACAAATATTTTTGTAATTTTTGTTGTGGAAACTTTTATAGTGTGAGCCCAAAAAAGCGGAGAAATAAAACGTAATCCAATTAAGGGAAACGGGTGGAAATACATAAAAGTGACGAATGAGAATGAGTTGAACTGGGGACGCGTGCATTTCCAAGGTGACTGTTTTACTTCTACTGTGTGTGTTCCCTGCACACTCAAAAATTATTATTGTATTAACAACCAAACATTCACGTTTCATCTCAAATTCAAACAGTTTTATATGTTATAAAACTAAAAAAAGTATTTAATTTTTTTTAAACTAAAAGATGGATGTTATTTATTTTTTATTAAAACTAAAAAAAATCGTTTTTTATTTATTGCTGTTGCTCATATAGAGTTCTTTTTTTCTTTAATCGAAAAATCAATTAACAACCAAAGAAGTTTTTCAACTATTTTCCAAAATCCTTATTTTAATTAAACATTTTATTTATTAAAAAAAAAACTTTTGCGATTTAAAACAACGAAAATGTATGTAAAATAATTATTTAAAAATGATTTTTCTTTTTTAATATCTTTTTTTTAAAACAAAAAAATACATTCATGTTCTTGAAATACGTTCAAATTTCCAAAAATAATCAAATATATTTTTATAAATTAGATTAATTAGACTTTATTTTAATTATTTTACAAAATATAAATATTAAGCAAAATGGAAAAGAGTGGAAGAGCAGTCAACAACTGAACTTTTTTCATAAAATAATATAAATAAAATAAATAATTTTAATTCAAATTATTTTATACAATACAGTAGCTTTAACAGTTTTTCCAATCTATTTTTTAAAATTTATTTGTTTATGTTTTTCAGATAAAATAAATCAATTTTTAAAATATGCCTTGATTTTTTGACACAACAAATAAATACAATAAGTACAATTTATATTTGAAATTACATGTTTTTATGAAATTTAAAAACTTTTCAGTTTATTTCATGCTGACGATTTTGAGATCTATTGAAAAAACTTTGTTTATCCAGGAAATTTTGAGCAAAATTTCTCTAATCTATTATCCGTATGTATTTTTGCCGATGCATGCAAAATTCAGCTTGTTATGCGAGTTGTCCGCTAGTTGTCCTAGAGGTTATGTTAAAAATTAAAATATTTTCAATTTCAATAAGGGATTATACGGCGAAATTTGTAACGAGTTCTAAAATTTAGTCAATGATTTTTATTAAAATGTCAGATACATTTTTGTTATTTTAAAATCTTGTGATATTTTCTACAAATACAGAAAATTGTTTAACATATTATATATAACATTTTATTCTTAATTGCTTATAAAAATAATATACTTAAATCACTGAAAGATATTTAACATTTTATGCACAATTCATTAGTTCAAGAAGACAACCCTTATCATAGTGCATTAATTTCGATTAATTACACACTCTCTCATATGTTAACCTTTATCTGGCGATGGATCATCGATCATCCTGACACAGGGCATTCGATGATTAAGCCGGCGGTATGCCAAAATACTTCTTTTGAACGTGCATGCCTTTTTCGTACATTCCCCACCATCGATGAAACGCAGACTCACGTATAAGATGCGCCTCGACCCTGACTTTGAGACACATTTCGCGAAAAACTCCAAACCAATTTAGGGTTTCACGTAATGTCCGTTGCCTGAACAACAAAAATGGCAATTTTATTAGCGCTAATTATTTGTTTGGTTGGTGTGCACTCGCAGGAGATTTTAACAGTGAGAAAAATTGAAGATAATCCATTTCTTGTTAGTAAGTAATTTCACTACACTTTAACTTTTAGTTTAGTAGTTAATTTTGTATATAAATAAAAATCGGTAAATGCTTCTCTCGTATTTTGTTTATTCTTAAAAAATCATTTTTATAATGTTTAACTTTGAATTGCATAAAAATTTAATATTTTATTTCTTTGTAAACTTTTTATTTTAGATTTATTTTGGTTAAAATATTTGGTTAACTTAATTTAGTGCACAAATGATTCCAATTTATGAAAAATAAATAATGAACAAACTGGCAAGCTATATTAAAATGAAAAATTTATTTAAATTTTTTTTAAATGCCTTAAAATAATCTAATTTTTTAATTTAATTATTTTTTATTTAATAAAATCGTCGGAATTGATACTGGCTGAACATAGAATTATTAACTAACATGCATATTTAACAACACAAAGTATTAAGTGTTTGAAAAATTTTATTATAACTATTTTTTTTTTTTATTTAATAAAATACAAAATCTGCTCCAAATTATATAAGGATTTTTTTATGATATTGGACAAATTATTCAAAACTTATTTTTGACTAATCTTGATATTATGCTTATGGTTTAAAAAAATCATTACAAATATTTTATTAATATTTTTGAAAATTTATAAAATTTGTTAAAATTGTATTGTATCCAATAACATTCTCATAAGGAGGATATTTTATGAAAAAAGTATTATGCATTCAAGGTTTATATTATACATTCACTTTCTTTTTTTTTTAATTTATAAAATTTCATCAAACTATATCTTGTCTAATATTCCAATATTTATGAAATGAATCTTCTAAACATGTTTTATACTAATTTTATAAAATTAAATAACTCTACAACGTATAATTTTTCCAACATTTTTGTTTCAATTATTTTTTGAGTATTTTTGAAAAGTTATAACATTTGCTCAAATTATATTTTTATTAATAAAATAAATTTAAGAAAAAAAAACCAGTTTTATAAAATTAAGCAAATTTGTTTTAGATCATCTAATTTTCAGTATAAATAATAAATAAAAATATAAAGTTGTTTATGTTGTATCTTCATTAATAAATTTATCATAATAAGCCAGTCAATAGGGGGAATTTGAAATTACAAAATATATTAGGTTGTATTTTTTTATTGTTTGCTTAAAAGTTTGGAGAAGAACTCCAAAAATTTACCAACAATTTTTTTATTATTATTATTGTTTCTAATAGAACTTATGTGTGGTACCAATAGATAGGTAATTGAAAAAGATACAACATATATTTGAAAACTTTTTTATAACGTCAACCGTTTGCTATAAAAACATTAAAAACATAAATAAAACAAAAATCACTATGTTTTAACCACGAAAATGATTTATTCAGTAAAAATTAAATAAAACTAAACGCGACTCGAGTTTCGACTTATGAAGGTCATTATCAAGTTTTGATAATAGTAATTTTTGTTCTATTTATTTCTTATAATGAAGTACCACATAATAGAGTCAAAACCATCCTCATGATTAATATTAAAAACGTTAGAAATTTTTTTTTAATATTTCTTTTATCAAAGAAAAAAATTTGCTTAAAACTTATTTAAAAAGTTTTAAAAAATATTATTTCTTTTTAAATATCTATTCAAAAATACCATACATTGTGTATTTAAAAACAAATTAATATTAGATACAACACATTACTTGTATTAACATTGTAACAAAATTGTTGTAAGTTTTACACCCATATTGATTTATATTGATTATAAATCAATATGAAATTTAAAACAAAAATTCTTTAAAAAAAATTGTAGAAGGGAGACGAGAAAAAACACACAAATCACTTGAATTAAGATTCTATTAAATGGCATTTTTGGAAATTGTTTTATTGTTAAACCATATACCCTTTACAAAAGAGTTCTTTAATAAAACTTATTTATTTTTAAATTTTCTATATAACCACATATGGCTTGAAAAGTAAAATAAAAGAATTTGTTCAAATATTTTTGTCTAAGGTATTTAATAATTTTGCACTAAACGGTTGACTTTTTCAAACAAATGTTGCTTCATTTTCAATTATTGCAGTATAAATAACATCTTCTTTAAATCGCAAATATCTATCTTGATAGTGAGATCTGGATGTGGAAAGCAAAGCGTTTTTGTGCATATTTTTATAACAACCGATTTTCTTTATCGGTCGCGGTATATAAAAAATTAAAACAGTGAATACACTGTTTTAATTTTTTTGTCTATGCATTATTTGCACAATAGTGGATATTGGGATGTATAAGATGTTGAACCAGCACAATTTAAAGCAATGATTTTTGTTTATAAAAGCAGCTAATTATCACGTCTTGGCATTGTATACAAAAAAATAATTAAGTTAGCATGCCTAAATATGAATTAAAAGTGACCAATGTTTAAAAAGATTAATAATATACCAACAATATTTTCTTTCTTAATGATTATAATTTAAAAGTTAAAAAGTTACGTATGTTGAAGACTGAGTTTTAGTGAAAACTAAATAAAAATAAATTGTGATAAAAAACATAGTTTTATATTTCAAATGTTTTTTGACGTTCTTCAGATTATTATGAAACAAATTTTTACCAAGCTCATAGGACAAAATTAATAACAATATATTTAAAAAATCCTGATTATTTTTTATTTTCCGTATACGTTTTGTTAGTAATACAAATTAATTAACAACAATTTGGATCCGGACAATTTAAATTATATGGTAATATAAATATCTAAAAGTATTAATATTATTGTAAACTCACCTTCAATAAAATATTTTTAATAAGATTTATAACTTTACTTCTTATTAAAAATATTTTATTGAAGGTAACTTTACAATGATAGTATTAATAGTTTTAGATTTTTATGTTACTGTATAATTTAAATTGTCCGGGTCCTAATTGTTGTTAATTAATTTGTAGTATTGAAGAAGAGGCGTGATGCTTCGAAATGTACAATGAAAATAAGAAATAATCACCATTTTTTAAATATATTATTTTTAATTTTGTCATAAATGAGCCTCGTTAAAATTTGTTTTAAAGTAGAAGTTTTATTTCTAATCTTGAATTATGATTTTGTTTATTGGCAATAAAGCCGTGGCGATTATTGCAGGCGCGTGCTTCGGTCTCAACAAAGCAAGGGCCTCAGAATAGGTTTTAATTTGAAAAGCCTTTTTTTATTCCATATACATCGAAAATTGAATGTATCAAAAAGAAAGAAAAAATCAAGAATATCAACAAAAAAATGTAGAATGCTTAACTCACTACTAAATATTAAAAAATATCTACAAATTTGCAGAAATAATATAAAATATTGCAAAATATTAGTAAGGAAAAAAATTTCTACAAGCATTATATTATATAAATTTTTAGTTATTGAGATAACGTCGACATTTGGTGACAAAATATTGAAAAATATCTAACACGTCTTAAAAAAAATTAAATACGTCTTAAAAAACCTAAATGTTGGAAAATATAACTTATATTTATGGTTATGAAGAAAGAAACAACTGTTACAAAACGGTGCAAATGTATATTTCAATTTTAATAGCGTAGTTTGCTAACGTTTGTCCTCGCTTGCACCGCTCAAAACCGTCTCATTTAAACTCTTTATTTTTACCGTGAAAAGAAAAATGGAAACAAAAGGACAAAAAAACATAAAAAACTGTTCTATCAATTTGAAAAAAATAGATTATCGGAAGCAATAAACAAACATAATGCTGAAATATTTCTTTGTTGAGTCCAGCGGTATATTTCGTATATTTGTTCTGTTCAAGTAATTAACCTGCTAACATTAATATATTATTGTGTTTTGTAAATTATGGTAGTTATTAGTCATTAAATAACATTATGAATATTTATATAGTTTATTCTTGTGAACCATCCCATTCTTGATAAGGTCATAAAGGGGATACCATCAGGTTGCTCCTGGGATCCCATAAAATCATGCTCTAACACTGAAACCAAGGCTACTTGGATAGCTAAAAACAAAACCGAAACAAAATATAGCGCATTTTTTTATACGCAGAAGGTTTGAGGTGTGCATAATAAGTTTGTAAATACAATATACGTTGGCATCAGAATTGATTTATAATGTTATTATATTGATAGAATTAAACCTTGTATAACCCAAATAATTGGAATTATTAATACTAATAACTAGAATAATAAATTAAGTCGCTCACTTAAATTATAGAAAAAGTCGTCAAAATAATTAATTTCAGTTATGGTGACTGTAATACTTAAGTATATAGCATTTTAAATGATTACCAAAAATGATAATATAATCTTATAACGGATACTAATTAAAGAATTAGTTTGTAAATTATGTGGGCTTAATGCAAAATGGAATACTAATGTCCTGTCATTAGGAGGAATACTCGTATATTTGTTTTTTAGCATTTTTTGTGTATTTAATGTAATATAAAAGTAAAAGATGTTATATCATATTTTACCATTATTTTAATTTATAAATTTATATTCGGTGAGATTTTGTGTAACGTTTTCTCGCGTCCCAGGGATGTATGTACATGATATACTTGTTAAATAAAAACTTTACTTTAATATTTTTTTGTTATTTCCAGTATTTTCTAAGGTAAAATTATTTGCTAATTTCAAATACTCCACATAAGTTAAAACCATTTAAAAAAATATACGTAAAAAATTTAATAATATTTTATAAATACCACAAAAATTGCGTAACATTCTAAAAATCAAACAATTAAAATAATTATATAAAATTTCCATTAATTCAAACAAATTACAAAAAAAATCACACAACTGTTGAAAAAACTACATAATTTAAAAAAATCCATTTTACAAATTTTACACAATTAAAAAAAAAATCACATAGTTCTAATAAATTTTATAAAAATGTAACCCAAAACTAAAAAGCAATCCAAACGATTCTAACAAATTCTACATAAATCGACAAAATTTTACATAATTTTTAAAAAATCTACTTAGTTCTAAAAAATAGATAATTATTATATGTATTGACAATTTTATAATTTTGAGAAATAATATAATAGTTTACAACATCTTTAAGAATTTTTTGTTATTCGAAATTATGTGGAAAGTGTAAAAAATCTTATAAAATAATTTTTAATGTAATTTTTTTAAATTTTCATTATATATTAATGTAAAATTTTAGCGTCAAAATCAATTCTTCGATGTTACATACATTAAAATTTTACAGAAACTGTGTGTGGATTTTTTGTAGAATATTGTGTGGAATTTTAATTCTACAAAATTAAAATTTTACAAAATTACTAAACATTTGCCAAATATTTTCAAAATTTATAAATTAAAAAAAGTTGTTGGTTTCAAATTCCATCATTGCCATCAAAATATTTATGAAAAAAATACATTATAAACTTTTTTCAATTAATTATTATCCTTGTTACAAAATATATATTCTTAATAAATTAGTTAAAATTAATGTTCAGTTCTCCTTAAAATTAAATATAATTAAATATAATTGTTAAATTAAACTTAATTTTTTTTTTCTCTTAATAATTTGATTATAATTCAATTTTCTTAAAATATCAAATTCAATTATCATTACATCATATTCAGTTAAAATCATTTTTAATTAAATTTCTTAATATTTCTTTACTTAAAATGCAATCGTGTTTCATTGTGTTAATTGTGGTAAAACTTAGTGGGTAAAACTAATGCGAACATCGGGCAGCGGAATCTGCAACCCACGCAAATATTTTATTTTCAGAAGCGTTTAATTGCTATAATTGTAAAATAATTAAGATTGTGAAGTATAAGGTGTGCTGCAATAATTTTATACAAAAGCCCACTTTAAAAATAAAATTGATTTATAAATTGTTTTTTATATTACAAATTAATTATGTAGTCTCTTTACAATTTCACTTGAAATATGTTTCTAAATATAGAATTTAACAAAACTTTGTTTTAATTTATTATAGTGCAGATTCAAACAAACGTGCTCGGGTGTACAAAGAAATCGTGCGTGCAAGTAAAAGTAGTCAAAAATACTCGAAAGAGAGGTAATAATAATATTAATTTATTATGTTAGTATTAGTGTAAATTTTACTAGAGAATTAAATTGTCTCAAAAAAATTATTGCTAATTCTCTTCCAACAAGTATCTCATAAAAAGCAAATACAACCGAAGTAACATCGGCCCTTCATTGCGATACAAGCAACGGCTTGTGACATCCTTTTAAACTGTCTTAAGATTGCAAATTTATTAAAATGGAGATGTACTGACAACGAACACATTTAATGTCGCCGCTGCTGTGAGTTATTGAGACCGCTTTTGATGACATTACCTGGAATTACGATTAAAACGCTAAACTTCTTATATTTCTTGTATCTACCCAATTATAAATTAAAGTAAAATAAAAAATTAACATTTAAAATTTTACCAATTGATTTTATTTTTTTAATTTTAAAATAAAATATTTATTACATTCATATATTTTATAATAATAATAATACGTTTGAAACGGCAGAATTAAAATATTATTTATATCTAATTTAAACAAACAAAAAATCACACTCTTATTCAATCCATCCAACCCAATTATTACATTTTATTGACTTAATAACCTCTTGCAAAATATCATCTTAATGTAATATATACAGTGTATTGAACTTCGGTTTCCAATTTTGGCCGCAGCAGGATGGTGCAAAATTATACTGGCTTCATTCAGTGTTCAGTGTGCGTGTGCTTTTTTCTTCATTTTTCAACCCGTTGAAGTTCGAAGGTACCGTAGAATGAGTCTACTAATTGCGGTTTTGGGAATACCAAATGATGCTGCATCTTCCGATGGAACAATAAGGGGAATGAACTGTCTGAAAGCATGCAAGAGCTTGAATCGTGAAGTGTGTGTTGTACTGAAGATGTGCAAATAAATTACTAAATTATTCTTAATGCAAAATAAATAACGTTTGTTAAATACAATAAATGTTTTGTGGTACGGACAAACAATAGTTTATGAAGAATTTTATTTCAACTTTCTTAATTTACTTCTTTAATTAACAGTATGTGCATTGATTTTTGATAATAATATGCTTTGTTATTATCAAAAAAAAATTTCCGTTTATATTTTCTTTATTTAATTAAACTCAATCAAACTTGATTTTTTTTTTAGGAATGCATTTCCGCATCTCTAACATGATGATTTCTTTACTTCACCGTTCTGTTCTATTTCCACCGGTTTACTTTAATTCATTGTTGTTCCATTCCATTTCTATTCTTTCTTTCTTTCTTTCTTTCTTTCTTTCTTTCTTTCTTTCTTTCTTTCTTTCTTTCTTTCTTTCTTTCTTTCTTTCTTTCTTTCTTTCTTTCTTTCTTTCTTTCTTTCTTTCTT
>JARJEC010154085.1:0-10469 GCA_030264575.1 Tachinus sp. AB-2021 | reverse complement strand
TGGCTGTAAATTTGAATACTATATTATGTTAAAAATTAATTTTATTCATAAAGTTAAAAACATTTGCAAATAAAAGGGCAAGTATAGCAAAATACAAATTTTGCCCAGATATTTACGTATATATATATACATTAGAATAGCTGTGTTTTTTTGCAACATTAAATTTCAGAAAAAATAAAGACAACGTGAAAAGTGTAATTTTTCAGTATATTTACAGAGAAAAGAGAAACACTAACCTTAAACATAGTTAGAAACTAAACATAATGATGATAATGGTTACATTTATTTTGACATATTAGATAATATAAAGTGTCAACAAAAAGTTAGATCCACAGCCGTCTCTACTTAAATACAATAAAATCAAGTGTGCTATCCAAGTATCTGTGAGTACTTCACTTCATTGGTTTATGTGGCGCCCTCTAATTAAGACAAACTCTTACCAAAAAACTTTGGTACAGTGATTTTAATGTAAGATCCGTCTCCATAACACTGTCTGATTTTTTACATTTAATTTCAGGTTAGATTAGGTTATCCGGTGTGTGTCAAAATTGTTTGTAATAACGTTTTATAACGTCTATTTTAGCTGTTGACATAAAGCGCTAATAAAATTACACTGATTCTCTAGCATTTCCAAAGATCAATTATTTGATACGCCACTGTACGTACCGTATGTAAGGAAGTGGCAACATTTCCCCTGCATTTCCTTATGACGACTAACTTCAAGCGAATGAAGAACAAAATCAGCAAAGTAGCCGACCTCTGGTGGTGTTAAATTTTGAACTGCTAAAACATAACTTTTCACATATTTACTTTTACTAGTGACAAAGTGACAGTGTGAGAAAACTAGGTAGTGGGAATGTTCTGGTAGGAGGAATAGATTGTATATTATTATCTTTAAGCTACTTACATAAATACAAACAATTATGTCCAACCTGTTTTAATCAACCAGTTTGCTATCCACATGTTGCAAGTAATCATTAAAACAACTGTAAAAATAAATATCAATAAGTACCGATTTATCTTAATTCTATGAACTGGATACCTGCTCAAGTAAGACTTGTGCTTGAATTAAGTCGTCGCCAGCAAACTCGAACTAGGTAAATAAGGTTGGGAATGGTATCTCCCGTACTCATGTTTTAAATAACTGGAAAGCAAGTTAAGTAAGACAGCTACATGGCAATAAGAGTATTGCCTGTTACAGTGTCGTTTTATTGACCTCTTTGGTTATAAAAATTAAAAATGTTAGGGAATTTTCTCTCTAAAACTACTGACAGATCACTTGACACTGATCACATGGGTTTTGTTTCCTGCATTTGAACATCTCAAAAGCGCCATCTATTGGTTCTGCATTTCGCCTATATTTCTATTTGGTTTATATAAATTTAGTTGGGACAAGTACTTCAAATTAGACCAACAAAAGTATGTTTCCTTTTTTTATTTTACCAGATCTACATTTTTTCTTAAAAACATATGAATTATACATACATTATCTGAATAATTAATTAATATTTACAATTAAATGAAATGAATGAATTAAAAAGCATGATTAGAAAAAAGAAAAATATCGACAATGTGTACAATGTTTTATTATTATATAATAAAAAGATTGTTAATAAACAGGACCTTATGTATAATTTAAAAAATTAATAATAATTTACAACATACCAAAGCCTTTTGAATAATTAATTGCTTTTACAAGGCGATCTTTCAATTTCTCTTTGGTTAAATATTCCGGTAAAAGTAAAACATTAAAACATGTGTGTGCTGTAGGGAGGCGGTCTGAATCTGGGCCATTTCTCGCTATTACTAATTTCAATTTGCTCAAGCCTCCAATTGGTACCCTATCAGAACCTGTCGTAAATTGCAATAGTTTTCTTTTGTCTTCTAAAGATAACGCATGGACTATAGACCAAAAATGTTTTATAATCAATGTGCTGCTTGTGTAACCTCCGTCGTACTCAGTGGCATCCTCCAATTCATCAAAATCAAAGTTCTAAAATGAAATAATTTGATAATGCATACTGTTTATTTGATAAAATAAAATAAATTCAATTTACCTTGCTTCCACAAATTAATAATTCAACTTCCTCTGGACGGAAAAGTTGTTCCAAAGGCGATTCGTCGGTGACCATTTGGAAACCTTTATAAAAAGCTCTAAATTGTTTTTCAACAGATTTGTTAAGTAGAAAATCTACATATAAATCCACAAATTCATGTTTGTTTTCTAACGTTACATTTACTTGATCACCATTTTCTTTTAAATCATAATGTAATAGTGTACCAAAGACATCTTGGTAGCTTACTCTGAAAGTTTGCATGAACACATCTTCTAAGTCCATCTCATTATATTCTAGCATTTGTTTTAAACTATTATATAATGTCTAGAAATAAAACAAATGAACAGGTATTAAAATATTATATAGTATTACTAACCGGGTTCCAATCGAGAAGATCCTCAAATGATCCTTTTCTACCCATAAGTTTTCTGTATAAAACCATGGGAAAATTTACCGCTAAAATGATGTTATTGTAAATGGCTAATCCGAGTACAATTCCTATAAGCGTGAATTGAGCTTCCGTTTCAAAACTCGTCGGGTTGAACCACGTCGTTTGTGAATCATTTTGATACGTAAACATTGCATAATCGGGATTAAAAATTTCTTCAATGACTAATTGAAAAAATTCTTTTGAAACTCCGCCTTCATCGATACCCTGTTCACCTTCAAATTCAACGACTAACTGTTTCTTTAAATCCAATGGATTTTCCATGGCAATAATTTCCAACTATAAATAATTGTTAACAAATTTCGAATTAAAATTGAATTGTTGTATTACCTCGACAAGGGCATCATCTATAATGTGGTCCCGCCGAACTCTCAGTCTTAAATAAGGATTGGATGGTGTACCGGATACATTTTGTATAAAACTTATCCTCCGTTCAGAAAACATTCGTATCCTATTATCGAAATACAAACCCAATGTTTTGGTTGCAGGTGTTAAAATAAATGGATAATTCATAAAACTAAACTTGTTTGATTCACCTTTGTAATTTGCAAAATCTCGATCCATTTCCACCACATCACTTAACGGTTCATTGTAAAACTCACTGAAGGGTAAGTAGGGTTTACGACAATCCAAAACGTGAATTCCCAACTCCAATGCTGGAATTAAAAAATTATCAGGATTTTATTAGATTTGTTTGTAAAAATTTGCTACCTAGTTCGTCAATAGGTGTTTGTGTTTTGTTTAATTTTACACCCAAGTAAGAAGATTCATCAAAAACCTCTTCTTGTCTTAATTCTGGTGATTCAAGGACCCCGGCCAATATGTTTGCATAGTAAACCACCTAGAAATTAAATTATTATAAAATTTTACAGAAGCATAGAAAATGATGAAATGGAAAGTTCTAATATTTTATATTTCATTTTTTTTTAGAAATATCGATATAATAGGTGACAACTGAAACAGGTACGCGATCATATCTTTTTTATTTATAAATATTTTTTAATGAAAATTTTATGGCTTAAAATGAATCATGCTGAAATTTTCTAAAATATCACATCCGGTTTAACCGGAAACAACATCAATTTTGTTTTTTTAAATAGAACACTCAGTATATTTTTGCAATTTTTAATTTGTTAGTAGATTCTAGCTAAAAATCAGACTTTTCAGAAGTTTTAGTAACATAACCTCCCTTTGAAAAAAAAAATTTAAAACATCCAAATACGATGAAATTATTGTGAAAAATATTACTTTGCCACATTATTCAAAATCGAGTGTTTTAGGCCCTTTTATATATGACATAATTAGTTTTTAGACTTGCGATAATTGTATTTGCTCGTATAAATGTAGCATAACAAAAGCAAATTTATAAGAAAATTTAATAATCATGTCACTTTTCAATAAATCGATCAATATATTCCGATTGTCTTAATTATGAAAATTCACATACCTTCATTAATTTAGTAGCCGAAGTAACAACATTTTCATCTTGTACGTGAAAATCTTGATGAAATTGTGTTAATATAACTCTAAGTGTAACAAGTTGCTGTAAATTTTCTAATAATGACCTAAGACTACCGCAACCAGGACCCGCCCATTGCAAAGCTAATTTAGCTTGTACATCGACAGTAATCCATTTAGTAGCCCGACATAGAGCAGGAAATGCGGTTTCTAGAAAATCACCAGATCCTAAAAATAAGTAAATATATAAATATTTATTTAAGATTAACAAAGCATAAATAACTCACCTAACGCAGGAATTTCAAATACTATAAGAAGCACATGTACTATATCATCTGTGCTATATAAATTTTGATTCCTACTTTGTAGTTCCATCTGGAGATATCCGGCTAGTGTAACAAGTGCATTAACTAACGCACTTTCAAATATTGAATTTTGTAATTTAAATAGTGCCGTATAAGCCCTTTTCAATGAAGGATAATCTATAGGTAATTTTTTATGTGATGCTTCACCACTTGATGTGCTTACACAACTGTCTTCATCTTTGTCTTTTTCACCTTCTAATGATCTCACATCTTCTTTTTTTAATCTAGTAAAGTCACCTAAAAATAAATATTGTTAATAATTTGTATTCAGTAAACGCACATGATCATTGGATCATATGGATTATTAATCGTCTACATTTGTATTCTAAAATATAATAAAAAAGTATTTTTTGCAATTTTTCATTAGTTTCATGTGTATTTTTAAGTATTTTAGAAATATTTTCACAATTGATATTGGTTGCTGTGAATTAAAAATAGCACAAAAATTATGAAAATTGTAAAAATTAAGAGAAACTATGAAAATCAATAAAAGCAGAATAAACGTAATTTATTAGAACTCTATTGAACGTATTACCACGTAAGTTTGTGTGCAAACGTTATTACTTGTTAATTCAGAGCAAAGGTTTTAAATTGATTTAACACCGTAGCAACCACTTAATCTGTTTGCGACCAGTAAACAACATGAACATAGTAACAAAATTGATATTAAAAAATGCAACAGTTTTATGTACGTGCTGAACAAATAAAATATATTATGTTATTCTCCAGATAACAGGTTTAACTGGCTCAAAAAGGTGACAGGCTCACCAATCATCTACTCGTACCACTAGTAAAAACCCATATACCTCGGTAATATTGTAAAATACTGTAAATTAGACCAATGTGTATATAATAATGTGTAAATATATACAAATAAGAATTTCAATTGTACAAATTGTTTTATATCGGTATGACACTGCAATTTATTATATCAAATTTTGTACAATTTATTGAAATACACAACATTTCATTAGCTGAATTTAAAGTAATAGACAATGAAATACCGTAATTCAACAAACAGTACAAGATTGATTAATTTAATAATTTGCATAGTGTCATACAGACATTATATTAAACATTAAAATAATAATTTAAGTTATTTAATCAAAAAGCTTGTTAATGGAAGTGATTAATAATCAAGATTATTTAATTATTGAGTTTATTAATCACCATTAAACACGAGCGCTGATTACAAAACATTTCCGTTGATCACTTCTTCAAAATACATAAAAGATCAAAATTAATTCTGTGACATAATTAATGACTGCAAACTAAATGCAGAACATTAATTTTCTGACATGAAAAAAGTTTTTTGAGCATGAGCGCAGGGATTTTTTCACCCAAGATGTACAATATTCTTTTAAACAAAAAAAAAAACTGTACCTTAAGTTATATATAAATATGTCTGAAACATCAATTGGATCACTGGTGCCATCTTACATAACAATTCAATTGTAGGTTATAAATTATAAACAAATATTATGAAGGATGACCGTGTGTTTTTGAATAGATCACTTACAATTTACTATTATAATATAAAAATTGTATTACTTGGCAAAACTCTGGTGAAGTGTGGCTTGTCAGATTTTCAAATGAGGCAGGAGAATCGTGCGCCTGAACGCACCAATTATGTGCGTGAGAGTACATTAGTATACACAAACGTCTATTATTATTATAAAGCAAACCGCTCTGCCGGCTCTGTGTCACAGACGGATGTTTTGTTTTCCATGTGTGTTAAGTGAATGTGAAATTTAACAAAAATTTTTGTATCAGATTGTACACATTGCCCTTTCTCATATTTTACGAGCTGTGCAAAGAGCATAGTAAATAAATATATTAATTAAGAAGTTATAATTACCTGCTGCTTTGTCCAGCATAGCATCAATCGGTGAACTCACTTGTACTTGACGAAAACTACGACACAAAGACCCAATGCTGCTATAAACTTCACCTAAAGTTCGTATTAACTTTGAATAACTTTTCGTTTCCTCGCACTCATCAATAATTTCATAAAGTTTTTCTTCCGTTAAATAAGGAATACCTAAAAATTAAACCCAAATAAAAAATATTATGTAATCGGATAATTAAACAAATAATATAAAAGAAAATAAAAATAAAACATAAATACTTGATTGAACATCCATTCTATTATTAGATTTACTTGTCGATTCACTATTGAATGGTAACGTTAAGTCGTTACAAGGCATATTTGCACTTGTAGGTTCAGAGAGCACATTTTTGCTCAGCATACAGCTGCCTTTTTCGTTTTCGGGGAGCACATTATTTTGGGTTTTTGCCATTTTGTTCGGATGCCGTTCGCAGAGGCGTGCATCTTGGGAGAATAACTGAATCGCTCTGGCAGCCGCTTGATTAGGAGTTAAATTTGTTATCTGAAATTTAAAAAAGCACATCAGACATAAAAATCTATTTTTGCATCCATTTTCAAACTGATTATTTCATTATGCACTCACAACTTTTTACAAAAAATAACCAAACCTTAATAATCAAGTTCTATACTAGGATTATATCAAACGGCTTGTGATCTGCATGAATAATTTTGTCTAAATAAAAATAATGCAACTCGTGCCAAATTTATTTGTAGTGTTTACTACAATACATGTGTTTTGATTATTTTCGTGCCAAGACAAAGAAACATTTACTATGTTTTCATGCTTCAAATTTTAATTTGTTTATTTCATTGGTAATGATTAATAAACAGAACTCTATTTTTAAATGTAAAAAGTCATTGCTCTTAATTTCTAATATTAATATTTTAGATCCCCAGATATCTCCATCGGGATAGATATGAATTATAAAAAAAACTGTTGTTTGGCTTGATTAAAAATTTACTTTGTATTTAGGTTTTTTAGCAAACTAAAATTTTTTTTCAAAAAATTTATTAAGGGGGCAAAATTGTTGCTTAAATCTTTCATCGAGCTTTTCTCAAAAACTAATAAAGTAATTCAATTCTGTTTTCCGTATATACAACTATCATTACAGCTTTTCATTGAAGCATTCTTGTTAAATAATAAATAATTATGTTATTTGCAAAAAATGCTCATTTTCTTTAAACTTCATTGAAAAGATGTTTGTGTCCGAAAAAAAAATTGCTCCAATCAAAAATATGCGAATTATGCGCTCCCGGCAGAAAATAGCTGAACCCAGCAACTTCACTCACATCTTAAGCAATTAATAACAGTACATTATACAAGGTGAGGATTAATGGCAATCAAACAACACGTAACTTTGTAGATCAAGCTAAAATAAAAACGAAATCTTGATTCCAAACAAAATGCTGAGCAATTCTTCGTTTGGCCTCAGAAGGTCCTCAAAGTTTCAAATTAATCAATACAAATATTGTTTTAATTTGTTTAATTTATTTTATGTACCAATTTGCTTTCTTTTTCTAGTATAATAAAAGTTACAAGGTTTATTGAAAATTAATAATAAGAAATATAGAAAATAACTTTGAAAGAAAAAATAAAATTTAAATTAAAAATACACAAAATTACAATTACAATGTAGGCAACGAAAGGAACACATCAAATGTTAATCTGTCAGTTATTGTATTGTGACTTACATGCTGTGTTCATTATTTAATAGTTATTTAAGCTACAATGAATGTAGGTACGTTATAACATTCAAGGAAGATTATTAAAGGTCGAGGTCTAACCAAAGCCTATAATTTCATCCGAAAACGATGATAATGTACGTACTACATTCCGAGTAGCTTATTAGGTTTCCGCTACCAAAACTAAGCCAAAACTAATCTGATATCAATAATTTTATATTAGTATAATTTGAAGTGACAGCTAAAATGGACGTTTCCAAAGCTAAGCTCATACGCTTTTTGTCAATTATCGCAATCTATACAATTTTTATTATTTTCATACAATGTAGTTATTTACCTATTTACAAGTAAGAAACAAATAATAATGTTACTAATACATGCAAGGTAACTTGTTTTACTGGCTCCAGAAGGGAACCACATCATCATTTATTAAGTAAATTACTTACGTTATGTTATCAAGGTAAATTTGATAAACAAACCTTATGCACAAATTACGATGCAAGTTACTATGGACGTAAAGTTTACTTACGTTGTTTTTAGCGGAAAGAATAATACTTGACGTGTGTATTAAGTTGCCCACATTATAAATTTTAATTTTATTAGAAATTTTGCCTAACGTAACAAAACTTTGAGGACGTCATGAGACTAAACAGTTTTTCACTTTGGAATGATTTGTTTTTTTTTTGGCACAATCTATAAAGTTACCTGGCGTTTGCCCACCAATGAATCCCCATCCTGTATAGTGAAGAAGGGCAAAACCAGAGAATGCTCCAAGCAAATAATAGCATTCTGACCTGTGGCTAGAGTTTTAAAAGTAAATAAAACAAGTTGTTGGTTCAGCTGAATTTGCTGGATGGCATTCAATATGTTGAATTCGACAGCATCAATTAGTTACACTTTATTCTCAATGACCTGCGATTTAAGATAGACCCAAAAGAAAAATACTGAAAGACCTATATTATTTTGTTCACAAACGGGTTTTATTTTATGAATAATAAACTGATTTTAATTTAAACCCAACAGATATTTATTAGCGTCCTCGATAATTATCATGACATAAATCAAATTTCTCTTACTCGGGAGCAAATGTAGCTACTTCTCTCATGGGAAGTGGAGTGAAAAATTAGAATTCTGTCATGATTCTGACAAATAAAATGTCTAATTTCTCTCCCGTTTGTTAAAAAATTATTTTAGATAAATTTGATAAAAATATAATTTTTTAAATCTAAATAAAAAGAAAAAAGTGCAATTAAATTTAAAAAAAAAACAAAAATTATCACTTTTTGTGATTTCAAATAATTATTTTTTAAAACAATGCCATAAAAATGATGATGAATGAATGAAACTAAACATTTTAAAGTCTCAAAAACTGAAGAAAAAATCATTCCTAAAGAAACAGTTGAAACTAGTCGGTTGGGTTCAGAATTCCAATATATGTTTTTTACATAAGCATTTCCTATAAGTGGACAACTCCCATAATAGAACAATTTTGCAAGTATTCACAGTATTTTGGAAAAAATTAGAGAATTACCTATTTGCCCAAAATCCCTCTAATAAACATAGTTAAGGTTGCGATTTTGCAAACGTACATGATTTTTGAAAAAATGTATTGGGTTATGCTGGCGCTTAGTGGTTTACATAGTAAAATTATATAATTAGATATTCAATTATAATGTATTAATGGCACTTTTATAAATTTATCCACAAAACAAACGCAACCACAAACAATCAAAACATGATCAGAGTTTGTGCAATTTTTGATGTTATAAAACAACAAATTCACGGTGAACACATTGCAAACGAAAGAATAAATATTGATGATGCTACTGAATATAAAATAGTTCTAATAAAACATCAATTTCATTCTATTTTATATTTTTAAAGGTTTGACAAGTATGACAGTTCTCATTTCGTATCATTCAAACTCTTTTTACGCGTTATTATGCAACTCAATTAAAATGTTTTTATATTCAGTAGAAATGCCAAAATCAACTCTTTCTTTTGCAATTCGTTCCGCTTGAATTTTTTGATCGTTTATAGTTGCGATCGTTTTGTGGATAAATTTAGAAAAATTCCATAAATACATTTTAATTGAACATCTTAATTTCCCTATGTAAACACAATGCGCCAATAGAATTTTTACAAAAATCATGGACTTTTGCAAAATCGCAACCTTAATTAATAATAATTAAAACAGTGCTGCCAACTGAAAAACAAAACAAACATTTACAGCTACTGTCCGAACTAAATAAAACATCAATTCGAAGTCATTGAAATACTACAATCAACATGAATGTCAGTCTCTATAGATAATTTTCGAAATTTTAAATAGGCACAGAATCTCAAACAGTATCCAACCATTATATCAATTTTAATAATTAAATAATGATGCGTATAGTACAACCAACTTAGCATGGCGTTTGGAAAGCATTTTTGTGCAACGATAAAAAAGGACGCATAACACAAGGAGGTCCAAAGTATGCCGAGAGACAAAACCACCGCTGGCTTTCTTTTTCTATCGATGCAGGAAAACTCCATTCATAGGCCACGGTAAGTTGATTGAACAGTAA
>JARJEC010154058.1:0-13047 GCA_030264575.1 Tachinus sp. AB-2021 | reverse complement strand
TATATATATTAATATATATATTAATTCTTCTGGACTCCTATATTTTACCCTTTTATTTGTTTATTTTATATTTTCGAATTTTCTATTTATTTAATTTATGCTTATTTCGTAATTGTTGTTTATTGTTTATTAAAGTTTTATTTTATTTTTTAGTTATTTTATCATTTTGATGCTGTTTGATTCGTCATATTTGTTCATTCTTTGTTTATTTTTATTTAAATCATTCTTTTTGTTTTTGTTACTTATAAATTTTGTTAATCTTTTCTTTAAGGCATGATAAATTATGCATTTTTATAAAAACGAATTTAAATCTTACTTTAAAATAATGATGTTACCAAACCTTTGAAAATTTTAGCAGAACTTTTTTACAAATAAGTATAACTTCCTACATTCAAAAAATCTCTTATAATTTTCAATTTTAATGTAGTTATCATTCTTTAAAATTCTCCTAACTATTTTGTTAAAGTTGTTTCTAATTTTGTTTTAATGAAATCTTATTACACGGATTTTTACAAACTTTCTTATTATTAAATTTATTTTGTGTATTTTAAACAGAATGTATGCTTCATTTACTTAGTAATTCCAGTAGAACTAAGAACGCAATCTTTATAGTTAATTCTTGAATTAAATCAAATAAATATACTTTTTTATTATAATAGCTTGTGACAGTCTATTTAATAATTACTGATCATCTACTATCTTTCTAGTTGTTTCAAAATGATATTCATATATAGCATAAACTTTTTGATTAAATTTTTGCAGCATTTATAATTCCATCTTTATTGTCAGTAATAATAGATTTATAGTTTTTGTTGCTAAATAATTTTAATAACATATTTTAAGCCACGTAATAGTATATCGGAGACTTATTAACTAAAATTTGTATTAAAAATCTATTTTTAAATATTTCTAAGTTTGTTATTTAATTATAATAAAAAAATAATATAATAATATTTAAACTTATTGGAAATGTACAGAAACTATAAAGTAAATGCTTGTCACAATATTGAAGATTACTCAAATAGATTATTTAATAATATTCTACATGCATATTACATTTAACATGATTTAATTTGATTACGAAATCTCGGTTTAACGCGAATAGATACAGACGCTAACCAATGCCAATGATAGTTTACATTGACAGATCTAATTTTAGGTAGAAAGTTGCCGAACCGTGCCTACCAAATAGAACTACAAGAAGAGGTGCGCGCGTTTATTTATTATATTCCAATAAAAATATTTATTTAATCACAGCTTTAATCATAGAAAAAACCGATTGCATAAATAAATCCCAAAAATTAATAGATTGCATAGAAAGTTTTTTCTGTATTGTAGGAAAATTATGTTATTATTTTGTCGTTAAAAATATCCCCGTGGCAATTTTATGAGGTCAGCAATATTTTCGTAAAACTAATAAAAGCGATCACAAATATTGATATAATTTAGAACCAATACAACACAATTTATTGTACGCATTACAAGTAAGAGTCTTAAGCTTGTAATGCAATTTTTACATCAAATTAAGATTTAAAAATATATACATGTATTTCAACCTGTTGTTGTGTGTTTGCTAATTAATTATTACTAATTACCTAGCTAGTTGCCAAAATCTGGAGTAGCCGCAAAAAGAAAGTCAGTAAGTTGAAATTAGAAATTGTCATTTGATTTATTGACATCCCTGATATATAAAATCAGTATGTTATAATGTGTTTAATATTTTATTATTTAATTTCTTAGTATAAAAGTTTTAAAATGAATGATTAAGTCTATTCATATAAAAATAGTTGGTAAACTTTATAGTAAAAAAAAATATTATATTAAAAGTATTTTATAAAAACGTATTTTTTATTAGTTTTTTGTTTCTTTTTAATTTTATTTTAAAACTAAAAGTATTTTAAAAACTTCTCAAAGTGAATGACCTTGACCCATTTAACAGACTTGCTATATTTATTAATAATAAAGATATCCATACAATACTACTCAATTCTGAACTCCCTGTAGATTGTAAAATAATAATAATTTCCATAAATACACCGCTATCACATACTATTATTGCCACATTGTTATTAAACAATTTGGAAAACTCCTGTTTATTCGCAGGTTGTAGTCTCCAATTTTATTATTGTAGTATGCATTCAAATCGTAGCTCAAGATTTGTATAAGCTCTTAAAGTAAAGTAAAGTAAGTGCATACCAAAATATGAGTTTTTAATACATTAAAATACATAATTTTAATAAATAACAAAAATAAAATTTTGTAAATAATTATTTCAAAAAATGTACTAAATTCTTCAAAATATCGATAATTCTTATTAAAATTTGTGATATTTTGTAAAATGTTGCTCAGATACAATGTTGAGTAATGTTGCAAAATGTTACAAATTGTTTATAAAATGTTATTACAGTT
Source organism: Tachinus sp. AB-2021 (assembly GCA_030264575.1). NCBI lineage: Eukaryota > Metazoa > Arthropoda > Insecta > Coleoptera > Staphylinidae > Tachinus > Tachinus sp. AB-2021. The sequence goes on along the minus strand of JARJEC010154058.1, from coordinate 10,638 downwards.
TATTTGTAGCATTCTTCAAAATATCGGAAAACATTGTTAGAGCAATAAAATATTAAGAAAAGGTTGCAAAATAACTTGAAAATTGAAAAATTCTCAGTAAATGTCAAAAAAATATAGCAAATTATTTATGAAATTTTGGAAAATGTCAATATAATTGTAACATAAAAAAATAAATGTAAATAAAATAACGAGAAAAGCTAGCAAAATTCTGAAATAAAATGTCGAAAAATATAGAATAATGTTGTAAAAGTTACTACTACTACTAATTTACTTATATTTTTAATGTGTGTGTGTGAAATATTCGACATTGGTAATAACATTTTGAAGTTTGGTAATTGCAAATTTGAAAAAAAATACGCAAGAATTTAAAAGAAGTAAAATGTATGAGGTTATAGTTAGTATATATTCTATATTGTAGTTATACTCTACTATTACTATTCTTAGGTATAGATTATATCAAACAACTAATTAAGCAAGTCCGACAATGGCACTAACACCAACATATATACAGGTTCTGATAAGTTGTGTATAAAATATTCGCAAAATTAATAATGTATATATTATTTTATGTCAACATACATATTATTGGCAAACTATAGTTTCAATATTGATTCAAATTAATATTAATAAATTCCGTTATGCATACAAATGAAATATTTAAATTTAGTTTTATTGAGTGTTTGTTTTCATTGATTTTACAATTCCTAGATCTCTCTATTGTGATATTACTTAAATATACAACGAAATTATTAAATGTTGATTTAGTGTTGAAATTGACTATAAATCATGATAGGTTATAATGATTAGTTGATTAGTTATTTTAATGTTACATATTAAAATTAAATTTTAAAAATAATTTTTGCTTAAACTGCGTCTTTTGCTACTAATGAATATAAAAATGCATAGAAGCAAAAGGTATTTTCAATAGTTTTATAGAGAATTATATGAAAAAGCATATAATTTGATACTAATACAAATCAATATAATACATAAAATACAATGTGTGCAAATCTTATAAACGTTTTTAAGTTTAAATACTATATCCCACATCTTCTTAAATGTGATATGTAGAAACATAAAATGTAAAAAAATCTAGAAATATTAGTTAAATAAACTAAATATAACGCTCGTTGAGAATGTGTGAGAATTCTGACAAATTTGCAAAATGTGAAATGTGAAAAATAATGGTTATAGAAAGATAATTCCATAATTATAATTAGTTTTGCAAACTATTATGAAATTCTGTAAAATTATTAGAAATATTTGAAAAATATTGCAAAATATATATGAATTGTCTAGAAAGAGAAGAAAAATTTTAAAACAAGTTTAGCAATATCATGAAATACAATGGAATAAATATTGATATCCGTTTGCTAAATCTAGTGTAAATGTGAAAATATCAAAAATATCAAAATTAGAAAAATTCCAATCTAATAAATTGTCTTGTCGCTAGCTCTTTAAAGTAGCTACAACGTTTTTTTGATGTTGAATGTAGTGAAATGTGGTCAAATATGGTGAAATGTAGTCAAATTAGAAAAAATAGAAAATGTTATAAATGCTGTAAAGAGTTCAAAACTTCCGCTAAAAAATGTAAAAAATATGAGATATTCAAGAAATTTTATGAATAATTGAAAAACGTCGAAAAATATTGTTACAAATTAAATAAAAATAAAAATATGATTAAAAAATTGAAAAAAAAACGAATGTGTGACTATGAAGAATCACAAAATATTTATGTTATTGATGGCTATAAACATATATTTCTTTTAAATATGCTGGTAATGTCAAAACTTAAAAAGAGTTACGTAATAAAAATGTATCATTGACGTTTATTAATTCATCCTTTTTAAACAAAATAATTCATTAATATTGACATTAAAAACAGTCAATTAAAATAGTTATTTAATCAACTAGTTTGTCAAAGAAGGCGAATAATAATCGAAACTGATTCAAGCTCTAATGAGCGATGGTGTCTTTAATAGTTATAGTATTATTAATTGTCAATTAACATTTTGTAATTTGTTTTCTTATGCTATTAATTATTAGATGCTAATATTATTAGATATTTTTTTAAACAAATATTAAATTATATGTCTTTCTTTGTATTCTGTATATTTAAGATCTTACTTCAAAACATTTTTACGCCTTTTCAGCTATGAAAATTTGTGCACTGCTAGTTAATGTCAGAATTTACTAAGTAGCTACAATGAAATTTTTGATTTAAAACTACAAATACCGTAAAATTCATTGATACAATGTAATTATGAAAGTAATTAGTAAGAACATTTGTAACATTAAAACATCATTAACTAATGCATTTCATATCCATTTCAAACGCAATTTTTCCTATGCTGCAAAAATTAAATTCGGTCAATTTCCATTAGAGTTTTACAAAACAATTCCATTAAAATCTCATTTCTGTAGAAATACCATTAAATCCTGTTCTCGATACTAGAAAAAAGGACGGCAAAAAATCTGGATGAGCTCGTGCTGATGTTTTGCATTTAACTAAGCCAAGGTTTCATGTTGTATGTGGAAAGAACGTGCCCGTTGACAAGAAAGAGGCCTGTGAATTTTACGGTGTTCATTATAAAGAAATTAGTTAATCTGTTGTATTATTTAAGCGGCAACAAAACGTTTCGTTGTTGCGTAAAATAAAACAACCGCATTTAAATGTGTTTTTGATTCTATTAAGTTTTTTTTTTGTGTCGGAGTTATTATCTATATTGTTGCGTTAGTTTGTGCGTGGGTTTTATCTTTTTACACAAATTTAAAATTATCGAAAGCAATTACATTGAATTTGTTATATATGTGACATATGTAAATAAAGTTCATTAACTATTATCTAATTAAATTTGATTTGCATTTGCATAAATTTAACTAACAAACTTAATATGTAATATTTAACAAAATAGTTTTTCATTAACGCACGTGGCAATTAAAAATTATACATTTTGTATTAAATTTATCAAAAACGCATAAATTTAATATAATTTATCTAAGCACTATAAATTATTCTTTTAATGCGACGAATTTTGTTATAGAACTGAAAAAATCCTTGAAATCAAAATTCGATGCACATCGTAAACACCAAAATACATTAAATTGAACATATTTACAACATTTTTCTCCGTCGATTCGATGTGTTTAAAATCCACAATTATTCAAGGTTTACATTCAATTAGGCGTAATGCTCAGATATAAAGATATAAATTTCTGATTGTTAACCCAAATATTACTAGCGTTCTTTTGAAAGTACGCAAAATAGAACTCTGCAAAATTTAGTACTGCTAAATTCAACCAGATGAAACTACGAGTTTTGTTATTGCAACTTGTTGTGATAAGGTGGTGTTTGTTGTTTGTATGCTATAATATTTAATAAACATAACTATCTAATAAAGTTAACTTAATTTTACCTTATTTTACTACTGGCCTTTTAAAAGGACCGGTATTTTTTCAAAATCAAATAATAGAAAATAAAAATTATAAGTAAATATCATGAAAATAAAGTATAATGAATATTTAAAAGAAGAATTTTGATTTTTTTAAAATTAAACAAGTAACATATGGGTTAAGTTAGAATTTATAAAATAATAAAAAATTAAATTGCGTGCATTAAAAGATATATTTGTTTTCAATATTTACGCCCGGTACTAGTATCTACTATCTAGTATCATATAGACTACTTCTCAATATTTTTTGCAAATTCTAACAAAGTCATTGTTCATATGTATGTTGCCGAAAGATCATCTCTACAATCACAAAAATTTAACATCCAAACAATCCTCTGTATAATCTTTCAAACAACCTTTTGTATGAACAAACTAATTTTACTACTTTAAATGAATAATTTAAAAAACCCCAACCTCTCACCATATGAACACATATTATCCTTCGGCAGAAACAACATCTAAGTAAATATATTTATTTTAAATTTAATTGTTCAAAACATTTTCTTAAAACAATACACATTTGTGCATATCGACACGTGCACAACTTTTATACCTATCTGACACTGCAATTTATTATACCGAATACCGTTAGTTTATTGAAATAAGGCATTTCATTTTCTAAATTTAAAATTGCGGTCAATAAAATGCCGTATTTCAATAAACTGTAATATTTTTTATATAATAAATTGCAAAGTGTCAGACAGGTAATAAATTTCCGGAAAAAAAGCTTCCCATATAGTACTTTTTAGTATTAATTGTATACCAATACACGTTTATATTAAAAAGGCAATTTTAAATAAAAATTATATAATTTGTGACTTTTTTATTTATAAAAATATATATGATTTATTTATATTTTAACAAATTTGATTTTTATAATTCAATTCACTTGATCAACCAACATAAGATATCAAATAAATATACAATAATTCCACATTTTTAGTGCATTTAAATCCGACCTTTATAAATATTTTACATTACAATGCATTTATAAAATTATCTAATTGAAATATTTATAATGATTACCTTGCTATACTTCCTGCAGCAATATAATTTAATTAAAAGGATTTTTGCAAATTGAAGGTCTTACTCAGTAGAATTAAATGTTACAACAGTATATCAATTAATAACAATTCAAAATATATGTTTAGTTTATTTTGAATTTCAACTTTTCATTTTAAAACGCAAACTTCAAAAAAAAAATAAAAAAATTAAAAAGTTCTATTAACTTCTTGATATAACAATAATGCCATGTTGTAGGTTCCTACAAATAATAAAAAATTTATATAATTTAAATCTAATATAAAATTTAAAAACAATATATTCCAATTCAAGTTGACAGAATATCGTCATCCGATTGTGTCCGCTTATTAGAGCCATCCTTCCTTTTCAAGGACAGAAAACACACTATATGTTTTCGATTTTTTTAAATACACAACTTATTTTCTGGTCATTATTTTTTTATTAAAATCAAAAACAGTTTTCTTTCTAATTTCATTCTAAATTTAAAAAGTACTTTTTTTTAAACTAATGTCTAATCATCATGTTGTCTTGGATTTTTTTTGGTAATAAAAAAAACTAAAAATTAAATACATATTTTATCTATTTTTTTTCTTTTTCGTATTATTTTTAATGGCCAAACAAAAACCAAAATATTTTTTTTAATACATTTATTTATTATTTAAAACAAAGAAAAACAAATTTTTTTGTTAAATAAAAGACATGAGTAAGTTCAAATATTATATTTTTTTTAACAAAAAAACTGATTATTATTGGTAATTTGTAATCAAAACGTTTTTTTGTTGTTGTTTAAACGAACAAAAAAAATTGTTAATATTTTTAAAATCATAATAATAAATATAATTTTTCTTTATCTCTATTTATAATGTTTTGTTTATGATTTATTAACTAACTTTGTTTTTTAAATTTTTTACAAATAATTTTCATTTATTCATAATTGAGTAACGTATTGTGTAAAAATTACATCTATTAATATAATAATAATAATTCTTTTTATACGACAAACTGTTTAATTATAATGTATTGCCTCAAGCTTTACAATTAGTGTACTGTTAGTTTTTACATTAATGATTATACTAATCTATCTACACTTGCATTAATCAAAATTTAAGCTCTCACTTTAATCATTAATTTGTTAATTTAAAAAAAAAGAAACCTATTGTACTTTCAGCATCATTAACTTATAAACAATTGTGCAAATTCCCTTTCATTTATTAATTAATGAAACAAATATTATTATATTACAGAAAATATATTTATTAAGTTCGTGATGTATTTATTTATGAATGGGACTTTCGGTTTCTGCATAACACGACACGGCTCTTGCTTTGCCATGCTTCGATAATTCTATAGGCGAGATTTTTGTTGCGAAACCAACAAGTAATTTTAATAGTTTGCAGGAAAAATACAGAATAGTCAGGTTACCTTTAATTTTTAGCAAAGGAAATTTTATATAAATAATTGGATTGTAATGTGTATAAGTATGTCCTTGTTTGGAATTACGTTATTATGATAATTAGTTCTAGAACAAATCATTTTATTAATTGGGTTAACAATAAATATATTTTATGGTTTTTAATGTTTTATATTTTATTTAAAATATATGCCTAATAATTTTATATTTGTAGAACAAATACATCGGTCTTCATACTTTCGCTGTTCTATAATATATGTCAGTAATACTACAGACTATACTGCGTATCTCAATGATATAATATAAGTGGGAAATAAAAAAACAAATTACCAATCAGATTGAATAATTATACTACAGATATAACTACAAAATTCTTCCCAAAACTATGTTCACAAAGTCAGGAGTTTATGATTGTAATAAAAATAAAAAGCATTGGTCAACTTAACAACCCACTAATACTATCAAATTTAATCTACGTTTTATGATGCCGCATAAGTGCTGTATGAATTGTCGTTAATTTTATTAAGTTAATGGTGAAGTAATCCTTTCCAGTCATTAAATCGGTTAACCAATACGGAGTTGTTATTAAGTATCCTATGCTTTAGTACAAGCATTAATAAATTAATTTAATACCCTGCAGTAAAGTAAAAATAGAATTGTGATAGTGATTTTTAAGTATAAAATATTAGCCACTATAAATAAATATTAAGTTTTATTCAAAATATCTCTTATAATTTTATCGCATATGTAATGAGATTTCCTCTCGGACACAATAGCCAATATGTAAATATATGACATTTCGCCTAATTTTACTTTTTTTAATTCAGGCCCTGCATAGCCAGTAAACGACATATAAGTGTGTCAAGGATGCTTGTTCACAAATTCGTTCTCTTACTGCTTGTGTGAAAAGGTTCGATAACCCAGCAAGTAGATACCAGAAAAGCGTTCATCCAGTTGCAACATTTTCGACATGTTTTAATGATCTCGGCAACGATAAATCTGCGCCATTAAAATCATCGACCGAAATTAACAATCCGGTTGCATGTTCATAGATTTGATCATCTTCTTGTACTAGACTTCGGATGCAATAATTAGAGTAACGAATCGAATGTAAATTGCGGCCAATGAGACATTTCAGTTCATTCATTAATGTCGTGAAAATCGAAAAGTCAATTATATCGAGGTTATGAAAGTAAAAGTTTTTTAGTTTCCCACACAACATTTATGATAATTTTCACTATAGTCAGATTTAGTGTACATTATGCATTCCTTGCTTGAATTCGCTTACCAAGAATTATTATTTAATGTATTCATAATATAAACATTAATTGTTATTATATTTAGATACAATCTCACTTTTTATTAATTGGAAATATTTTAGTAGATTGAAATCATATTGATTTATATCAATAATATTTCTTAACACAAATCAATCAGTGATTATTAGTACTGTTATTAACAACAAGACTGCCAATTTAAGAACGTGCAGGTAGGCATTTGGGGTAAGGACATCGGCATGAGAAGGACACTCTACTCATTAGTTTTTTTCCTTTTTTTTTGTTGTAGGAAATTGGTTTTCGCTCTTAGTTGGTTACCTTGCTATCGTTTTCTAAAATAATTAATTTAACTCAGGAAATATTATAAAAAATACTTAAATGACAGGTTTACTTGTTAGTTTAATAATGCGTGATATAAAACGTGGGAAATTTGTTAAATATGTAATGACTGCTTTATATTATAAAATACATGTTTAACTATTTAATTAGTTCATTATTTAGTATTATAGCACCAACATAATTGTTTATATTTTGCTGTCAACTTCGGTTTTATATGAAATATTTTAAATATATAAGCACATTTCACATAAAAAGAAAAAGGAACAAATAAAAACAACAAGAAACTACAAGCAATCCTTGGATATAGTGCTACGAAAAGTACAGCAGATACTTTGGTATTGTCAACGCGCACTATAAAAAAGAGATCACTGCCAATGACCAATGAGCGTATTTTGCAATACGTTAGATATATCAGCGTACAAAACGTTTGTTCTATATCAATCTAGAATAGAATGACAATAAATTATATAATAAAAAACTTAGAAAACTACTTATCAATTCCAAAAACAGCATAGCTATCATAGTCCTTACAATGCTCAGAAAAGAAACTTCGACTGCTATGGTAACACAAGCAACTTTTTCCATTGCAGATAGAAATTGATATAATTATTTACTTTTTAACAATAAAAGGTGCATGGAGGCTAAGTAACTTTATAGAACACATATATAGCAGAGACATTTAAGCTACACCACTTAAACTTTGTCAAGACAAATTAGAGCCTACTGCTATTAAGAACACAGATAAAACCAGAAAATAGAACGAAATAAAATTGCATGGAATAAACCATACTAGCCATACGGAGACACAATATATAAACTAAGTAAAAAGGAATTTGCTTCCCAAAGATAAAAGTTTCATTATAGTCACTCAATGCCAGGTAATAAACACAATGTACAAGTAATGATCATTAGTCGATCAAAATTTTTGAATGCCATTTTGCGGCTGCAGAGATTTTAAATAAGATCCTTTCTTTACAGTCCCAAGTTTTGTTAAAGGCTTAAAGGTATCTAGGTACTTTATTTGAAACATTTTTAAATTGTCTAAGAAAATGAAAAAGTAAGATTGGAAAGAAATAGTGTTAATAATGTGAATCAAGAGATAATTTAATAGAAATGTGCATGGAATTAGCTCAATTAATTAATTACATGCAACATGCATTAATTTGATTATATTAAATTTGCAAAAATTTTGTGTTAAACAGTGGTCAAAATTATGTTTCTATTTTTAATTTAGTTTTGTTCAATTACTATGAGGTAGATAAATATATGGATTTTATGAGAGTAAATGGAATGTTTAGCTCATATAAATACTCTACTTGTATATAGAATGAACCGTGGGTAACGTTTTATTACTAATCAATTAGATTCCTTTAAACTTCATTAAACTAAAATTTAAGAAAAATATTTTTATAAATATATTTTAAAATAATATTTATTCTAACCATTCAAGTTTATCATTTTGGAACTGAGTTTATTTTGAAATTTTAAAATAATATTAATAAATTAAAGCAGTTGTTTCTTTTTACTTTCACTTCAAGTAACGCACAATAAAATTGATTTTATTTTCCATATGATACTTTTCTATGTTAAACACCATAATATTTTTCATCAAAATATAAATAACGCTTAAGTATGTTTTTTAATTTAAATTTAAAATATATTTGTTTAAATGATTGTTTAAATTATGTGTACTTAAAATTAGATTTTCAATTCGTTTATTTAGACAGTTAAATTGCAGTGTTTTTATTTTGTTATATATTAATATGTATGCACATTTTTAATTAAATGCTCTTTCATTATAAAAATAAAAAAACATTCTTGAGTACATGCATTGAAGGTTTCCGAAAATCACAATTAATAAATAAATTGAAACATTTGTTTAACAAATAATTGAAGTAATTTAATTAGTTTGCGTTTTTTATTTGATTGTTTTAATAATATATGTATTATAATTATTATAATATTAAGGTGCGGAGACACTTAAAGTGTGAAACTGTTTCTAGAGTGAAATTTCTAAATATTGTCATAAATATTGTTGAACAATTATTATACTTAAAAAAATGTTACAATTACAATTGCATCAAAAGAGAAAATAAAGATGTAAAAACAATCATGTTTTTTTTTTAATTATTAGTAATAAATAACAACTCTACATTTTTTTATATTATATTGTTCTAATTAATTCTGAAAGAAATATATCTAAATTAACATTATTATTACAGATTTGTGAATCATCCTCAAATCTTCTATTTTAAAATAAAATAAGCAAATAAAGCAAAATAGTAAATAACTATAGTATTTATTTCATATTTATTTATATAAATTGAAAAATATGTTTTCAACAACAATAAGTTATTTATCACAACAATTAATAATTTTTGAGACCACTTTTGCGTTAATACTTTCTATTACGATAATTGTTTAAATGTATCAAAATGTATTTAAAATTAAAATTTATTTCAATGTCTCAACATTGAAAGTGAAAACATTGCTCATAATATATAATTTATATATTCATAATATTCGGTTTATATTGCAAACTAGAGCTTCTCGTTGAAGGAGAAATTATATGAAAAACCATGAAATTATAATATACATTAACTATTTATGAGATTTTTAGGATTATATATCACATTATAAATTTATGTTTATAAACATTTAATAGATTATTAGAAAGTTAGAGTATTCTTTAATAGAGCAGATATATATATATTTGAAATGCGTTACTTAGATATTTGTTTACGATTCTATAAATGTCATTACATAATGGCTCGCTTATTGTTAATTAATTTACACTATTCCAAGTAATTTGGATTAATCCATAAGTTGTTAATGATGATGATATATTATTTCAAATAACGTAAATACAAACTTAATTTAAAAAAATAAGAAAACCATTGTGATAAATGTATGCAAAAAAATTAATTTATTGTACAGATGTTTTATAATAAGTTACCCTCTCTTCATAACATAAAATAGATTTTGTTAAATTTAATGTAAAAATATGACAATAAACGATTATTTTTATCTTAATTTAATGAATAAGAATTTCTATCTATTTTAAATTTTCAATTTATTATGTAAACAAACTAACTAAATTATGCATACTTTTCAACAATTTACTTTTTAATAAATC
>JARJEC010153977.1:0-16700 GCA_030264575.1 Tachinus sp. AB-2021 | reverse complement strand
TTAATAATATACATCCCAAAATTAAATTCTCGTTGTAGTTAGAACAAAATAATCAAATTAATTTCCTCGACTTAACATTGATCATTCCCTTTAACTTCAATCACCCAATGTCACAAAAATTAGCATTCTATCATTCCATGGTCCACAGAACTTTCTCAATTCCTTTATCTAAAAATAATATCAGGACAAAACTTAACAAAATAATATCCATTGCAAAAAATAACGAATTTTTAACTAAACTTATTCAAAATTTAACAAACAAGAAACACTACCAACACACAATGACTCATATTTACCCAAAGATTGAAAATTCATTTATAAGATTAAGCTTGAGGCTTGCTCCTAGATTTGTAAAACTGTCTACTAATATTAATAGTAGGAAAAATTAACTTAATATTATTTTTACTGGTTGCGACTACTACTTTAATTTGTATTTTACAACTAACTAAAAAGTATATTTTTACTTTTATATTATACTTTAAAAAAACGTATCACCATTTTGACAATTTTTAACACATACAACATAAAATTGAAACAGATTGCAATATCTCAAAATTGATTGTACCGATAAAGTTATTTTATATTCTTACTTGTTTATAGAAATATTGCAGTTGTACTTTTATATATATAAATATATATATATATATATATATATATATATATACCAACTAAAAACTATTACGGAGAGACAGTAACACAAGCCCTACTATGGGATCTACTAGCATAAACTGACAGAAATAATATCAGCAATAGACCAGACATTATACTAAAATATAAAACAAATAAACATACTCACTTGATTGATATTTTTATACCTGCCAGCGAAAACCTAGAAAAATAGATACCTGAAAATAAAGACAAATATAATGATCTAGCATATGAAATTAAAAAAATATGGAAACAGGACAAAGTAGAAGTAATACCAATTCTAATGGCGGCAACTGAAGTCATCCCACAGAATACAAGAGCATTTTTAGGAAGCAACTAAAATCTCAGGATTAAAAATCCCGCATATGCACATCCAAATCAGCAATAATAAGCTTAAAAATTAATAATAATAATTTGTTTATTTATTACTTCTTAAGTACAATACAATACAAAGCTATAAAAGTAACAAACAATTAGGAAAAACAAAAACGAATGTAGATCAGCATATATTTCAGATTAATCTGACATTGCCGTTACTTCCTCTAGATCGTACTATAACTTATATTAAGTCAAAATAATATATAATCCATTTTAAAACAAAAAAAATTACACAAATGTAAAAATAATCTATATTACATTAAAATAACAGTAAATGAAATATGCTGGTACATAATTAATTATATTAGTTTTTGGTCAGCTATTAATATATTTAACAAATATCGTTTGAAAGCAAATAAGGAAAAAAATCTAAAATTTGGATTTGGATTTTGGTTTTACATAATTTATTTATACTCCTCCATAAACTGAATCGCAAAAGGTAACATTAAACAAAACCAAAACTTCACAGAGAATTTAGTTATTTTAGTTTTTTTATTTAAGATATATTTATTCATGTAAATAGATTTAAGTGCAATGTAAGCACGCTTTTGATCCTATATGTTCTCCAAAACGAAGTTTGTAATCTATTGTAAACCTAAATTTCTAACAGTGTTTGAAAACATAATTGGTGACCCATTAAAGATTGCGTAATAACTTTCCGATTTTGCTCATAGTCAAATACAATAGCTGTTGTTGTATTAGAATTAATTTTTAGAAAATGTAATGGCAGATGTTTTAAGATAAAAGGACCAACCAGGGGTGGGATGGACATTAAAATCTTAAACAACATTTTTTATTCCAAATTTTGATTATCCGAGAAAAAATATGCAACTTTTGTAATTTAACTCTGTTTTGTTGTGTTGTGTGGTAGTTGGCGCTGTAACCAATCATTATCGCAACGTTTTCAATTTTGTTTTTGCCTATTAGAACGCTATCTATTGCGGAAAATGGGTTTTCCATTACACTTTTATTCGAAAAATTTTTTTGCACGATTCATATTTTTTTAGATATACAATTGGATAAATTCAAATGGGTCACCGAGGATATATTTATAAAATAACAAAGATACCCATAAAATACTACTTTATTGTAGACACCCTGTATATACGTAATTCCATTAATTTGGAAAAACACTTTTTTTAAGTAAAACTTTTTTAGGATATTTATTTTCAAGGTCAAATTTAGCGTTACGCAAATATTTCACTCAACGATTTAACATTTTTCCTTTTGTTTCGTGATGCGTTAAATGCATTAAAAATTAAATTTAACGCAAAAGAGGTAGAGACGATGTAAAATCGATGAGTGGAATTGAGATGCAGCAACATCAATATAAACAAATCAAATAAAATAAATAAATAATTAATTTATGAATAATAATAAGTTGTTAGTGTCAGATATATAAATAACCCCATATTAATCTATAGAAATTGATTTAATTAATTTACTTTGATGCACATTTCATTATTTACAAGCCGACGTCGGTAGCGTAGGGTTTAAAAGATCATATACGATGCTGATGGTTCCAGGTTTGATTCTCCAAATTAATAATTTTTTAATAAAACTTGTAATAAACGTTTTACTTTTGTTGTGTGGCAAAAACACATTTACATTTTTTTAATAGTACCATTTAAGTTTCTTCTCAATTTGTGCATTTATTAATTTTTAGAGACTATCGTTTAGCTGTTTATTTAATAACAGAATAGGAGTATTTGTGCATTTCCAAATATCACAGAATATATCTCGTTTATTTAAGAACTTTTTTGTGTCCGTATTTAGGAGGTTAGGGGTGGAAGTATGTCGTTTTTCTAGTGCTAAAGCTATTCCGTAGTCGCATTTAGCTACTATAGGAAAGCTTTTACCGAATTAACAGTTTGCCTTGCTCTTCTTAATGCATCTGTTTCACTCCAACATCGATACAGATACAGATAAATGTTTAATCTTATTTTATGTATAAAATCAAATCATTTATCTTTCAAATATGCAGTTGAACTGAGGAAAAACAATATGCGTCAAAAGATTTGTGATAATCAGGTAATTTAAAAGCGGTATATAATTGAGTTAGTATAATAAACAATTTTGTAATAAAAAATGTTATTAAAACGCTAGACTCGATAAATGGTAAAAACTTTTTAATTTTACTTTGGGTTTATTTCTAAAAATGTAAAGCAAATGGAAGGAATAAAGAATAATTCTCAAAATTTTAAATGAGAGAGAAGTAAGTCAAATTTTGATTTTTTCTTTCTTGTTATTTCATTTTCTTATTGTCCTTACTTGCCGTTAAGCTTTTTGTTTTTCTTCTTTCCATGTATTAATTTTAATGTTTCTTTTGTGGTGTCTGGTTTTAATTTCATCTACCTTGTTGTTTTGTTTGATGTTAATTTCTTTTCCGTCGGTGACGTTGATTGACTAATAATTTTAATATCCAATTTTAACCTTATTCTCTTTCATGTTTTCATTCTTTGCCATTTTTTAGTTTCTATCTGCATTCTCGTTGCTTTACATGTAAGGTCTTTTCTTTTGTCAAACTTTTTATGTTTCTGTTTCCAATTTGGTAGTTGTACTAAAATTTCGTTTTTGTATCTTTACATAGTATTATCTGTTTAATATTTGCTGTAAAATGTAGTATCGCTTGAATCCACAAATTAATTGTTTGTTTTGTGTTCTTTGCTAACTTTAATCATTTTATTTTGTTTTTTAAATGTCTTTCCTGTTCACTGTGTTCTATTCTATCTGCTATAGTTTTTTTCATCGTTCTACTTTCTTTTTCATCTCCGGTTTTATTATTCTAATTTATATAATTTAAATATATGCAGATATTTTACCTTACTTGATTTTTTGTTTTGAAACTAAAATAAAATAACGTAACTTATCAATTAATATTAGTATTTACATATAAGAAAACAAATTCTTGTACTTTATTTCAATTAGTTTTATAAAAGCAAATTGTGGAAAAATATTACATAATCTTTATGATGGAACGTGTATTTTTGTTCTTCTTATTGGGAAGAAGGCAATTCGGGTCTGGTGAAAAAATAATTTCAAACGGAATAAAAACTCATTGTTTCATTAAGAACGTTTCTAAGGCTAAACCTGCCTCCTTCATCATCACTTAAATACTAAAAAGAGAAAACATGTTATGTAAAACAAATTGAAAAGACAATATTGATATGATCAATTAAAAAATAAATAAATAAATAAATAAATAAGCATGCACAATTCAATAAATACAGATAAGAAACGACGGTTGTGTGTCTGCATAATATATAAAACTATCATTTTATGAAACGGCAAGAAAAAATTTTATTCTGAAACTTACCACACTGGTTTTCTATGATTACGTCAATCGGAATTAAAATTATTTTGCTTACTATAATAATTTAAATTTAAATAATTTTAATTTCGATTGATTTAATCACAACCTTTGTTTTTTATCTTTATTTATTTAATTATGCATGTTTATTTATTTTTTAATTGTACATACTAATATTATTATTTCAATTTGTTTGAAGTCCTGAATTGCCGTCTTCCCAATAAGAACAAAATACACTTTTTTCAAATTTTGAAGGACAACATTTATCAAATTATTTTTATAATGTTTTTTATTTAATTTCAGAAAAATAACAGCTACAGAGAAATTAGGTTCTTGTTCTGGAATTATTCAAAATTGGTATGTACACTAGATTTGTATTAATATGGCAAGATAAAGGAAGGCTGTTTTATTTTGCTATTTATGAAGCGCAACAAAATGCAATTTATTATGATATTTGTGATGTCGGTATCACTTTTGATTATCCCGGAAACGACGTCATTTTGCAAATTTTAAATGAAACCACATATTTTTCTTTTTTATTTTGAGTTAATATGACAATTTGGACACAAAATTGTATCGAACGCTTTATCACCATATCAACCAAAAGATATAACAGCTTTCCTTGTGGCTTTGGTCACTTAGTGTGTAAATAATAGTAAAATATAAACATATCTAATAAAACTACTAACTACTAACTACTTTAATACCCCATGACATAAAAGCCAATTGTATATATATATAATATATATATATATATAATAATACTTAAGTATTTATTTGATAGTTTAATACAAAAAAATATTTTGTAAGCAATTATGTCATATAAAACATTATTCGGATTGATTTAGATAGTTTAATACAAAAACACATTTTTTATGCAATTATGTTATAAGAGGCATTTTTTTTAAACTAGGATTGCACGGCATCGATTGTGTCGTATGCTTAGTGCTCTAACCGGCTTACAGTCTAGTCTAGTGAGTTGTGAGCAGTATTGCCAAGGCTGAGGATATTTTCCAACTTTTCAGAAATTGTGTTAGCCAATTGTTGTTTTATCATAATTATTTACAAATAAATAATTAACGGCTAACCATATTCAACAAAATTAATAATATTTTAAATATTACTATAATATTAAACAATAACCATTTATTGCCCAAAATGAAATATACCATTTTTTAGAATATTAAAAGCAATAAAATGGTATTTTGATTTCAATCAAAAATTTAACATAAATGAAAAACACGTTATTGATTATATATGAACGGCATAAATCTGGGCCGCAGTATTTGTACAATTTTTTTGTCACGATCATCGAGGGTATATCTATAAGAATAAATTTGAATTTACCGCCAAAAATATACTTACAAATTAGGCAATTTGGGCGCTATCTATTAGTGTTTTAGCAAACAACTTGCTCACAATACTGTCGGAATGTCGGAATCCTGTGGACAGGGCAAGGTAAACCTTTAATATGTGCAAACTATACTGTGTGGTCAAGCTGCTGTCCTGTGGAAGGCCCATAAAGCACAAGCAATAGCGAGTGTCCTGTCGCAATAAGTGCAAAAGAAAACATTCACATGAGAGTCTTACAATATTTTATTATTATATTTATATTAACATAAAGTTTGACTGCTGACATAACATAAACAGCTTGTATGCACTGCTGCCATATTTGCAGCAAAATTCAATAAACCGGTAAAATTTTAACTAAATTTGGTTAAGAAACTTTAAAAATCCAAGATTTCGACAAAATTTTGACGCCAACAATCAGTGTATATTACCAAATATAATATTTAATTGCCCAATAAAATATTTTAATATAAAATTGTGTATGAACGTGACCACTAAAATTGTTTCATTATGAAAGTCCCATTTGATTTACATTTGTCATTCAAGCACTGCTCGAGTTATTTGACGCACGGTTTCAATAATGTGACAGCATGGAATCTTGATTAACAATGTATACTTTTTGGATAAAGTCGATAAATAACTATTATTCACAATCATTGTAGTAATATATAGATTTCTAACCTTTTGGAGGTTGGAATACACGTCATTATTGACCGTAATGACATTCTCATGGTGGGGAAGTAATAATTTTACTGTTTTTTTTTCATGGGAAGTACTTTGACGCAAGGATGGCACAAATGACAAATTTATTTTAACCCAGTTTTTTTACAATACATTAAATGTTTAATATTATAATAAATGTTAAAATATCATTTAAAATGCTAGGAGTTTATTTTTAAGACAAATAATAATTATTTATTATAATATCTAAAAAAAATAATAAAAATTGAGTGAGATATAAATAATCAGTAGTTATATCCCAAGTACATGCCAGATACGCAACTATTTTTATGAATGCACAAAGTGCACGAGTAAAAATGTTCAAGTATGACATGCAAGAGGGGTATATTGAGGACTATTTTCCGAAAGAATATCAGAAGTGATAAATAAATAACACAAACTATTTGCGTTTGGACGAATTATGACTAAAAAATTAGATTGTGAAAGTATCGTAACTTTGATATTTTAAACGTAAACAGATAATAAATTGAATAGACGCGTTATGCCCGCTTTTACAAATGTCGGATAAATCGGAGAATTACTATCCTACTTATAAATGTCTATGAGGACTTATACTCCTGTTCGGTTTTATAAACGACGAATAACTATTCCTTGTTTAAACAAAACAATAGAAGGTAGGTAGTACTATTTGGTCAAATGTCACAAAATAGTTCATTTTATCTGCCGATTAGTTGCGCAATTTACTAAAATATTAGTGTTTATGAATGTGTGCATAGTTTTTGTTAATTTTTGCATCGATTACCTTGCACAATATTGATGTTGATAGCTTGGATCCAATGTGTAGTGCCTTTTTTAAGGTACTTGTAGTGTTCATAGATTAACTACACTGAAGTTTGTTTTCATTTCTGATAATTATGTTTTGACGTTTCAAACAAACGAATAAGACGCGAGTATAATTTTCAATGAGTTATCTGACCTGTGCACGCCGGTATAAGTTATCCAAGCTTTATTTTAACTGACTTTTATCTGTTTTTTTCTCTCTTCTTTATCTATTTGACTAGAGCTTGATTGACCAAAACAAAAAGAACTCATTTTTTAAATATCAAAAAATATACACTCAATGCACATGTGCAAATACCCGGGTATTTTGCATCAAATACTCGCTAATATTTCTTACGTGATTTTGATAATATTTATTAACAAAATTAGCTGACATTTTGTGAGGAAAATAGTGAATAAAAAACAGTGAAAAAAGAACAGTGCAAGCAAGACTCAAACACGCAACAAGTTTGTTGATAAGCAAGTACCCTAATCACTACTTCAACGAAACTACATATATTAATTTTGCTATTTTGATATATAATGACGCAATAGTAAATTTCCTCCAGATTGGCGATAGACAAGAAGACGATTGTGAATAAAATAGTATACATACCTCGGCAAATTCTTTATTCCCGCTTCGGACAATTGCCAATCGCGGCGCTACGCGCCTTGGTTAGCCCTCAGCGATAATGTAACATTTTCCGCCTCGGTTGTGATGTATTATATTTATTGACCATTTATTTGTGACTAGAGCTAGGACTTGTATTCGTAAAAAACTGTAAAATATGCGCATAAATAGCATTAAAAATAGCAAAATTAGCATAAACATTTTTATTTTCCATAAATGCCAAACTAAAAATTAATAACTATTAATATAATAATAAACACAAAAGATGTTTTTTCAAATGTTCAACTTCATCTGATGTCTTTGCATTTATAACATTAGCAATTATTTTCAATATCAAAAATCATTTTTTAAAAAACTTTGGTTATTTTTCTATTTGCATTATCTACATGGAGCGCGCTTCATTTAAAGGTGTGAATAATTTACAACAAATCTACCAGAAGCATTTAATGAAATCGGAAATTGCTTAAAATAATCATAAAATATGCACTAAAATGGCAAAATGAGCGAAAATAGTTAAAATAAGCATAAAATATACATAAAAACTAACAAAAACATATGAAAATAATAAAATATGCATAAAACTAAAATATTCATAAAACTCGAAAATAAGCAAAATAAGTCAAAACAAGAAGGTGGCATTTGCTTTACTTTCTTATGATTTGAGAAGATATACATATAAAATTGATATGCATAGAATATTGGTAAATATCATAACGCAAATAAATCCTAGCTCTTTTAATGACAATATTAATTATTTATTTTTACTAAAAGAAGGATGCAATAATGATTATCATTAACACATACTTTTTAATACGTAATTCCTTTTAGAATTTCAACATTTTGGCGTTGTTTTGTTAATATTCTATTATATTTAGTAGATTTAAATAATTTTACGTTAAGTGTAATGTTAATGCTATTTTGATAATTGTAGATTATATCAGGATTTGAAATTTTGTAACGGAATGGATAAAATTTTTTTAAATATTTTTAAGAAGCGATCAACGAATAAATGTATCAATTCGTGTTAATTGGCAATTTATAATCTCAACTATTTAAGGCCTCTATGGAAATTAGCTAAGTTTGTGTTTACACGTTACTAGGTCATAAGGACGGTTTCGACCTTTACTACGTGGTACTTCATTATAAAATAAAACAATTTACAACAATTTTAAGTTTTTACCACAAAAATATTTATTGAAAATTAATATGTTTTGACTTATGGTCATTTTCAAGTGTGAACAAGTTACAGAATAAGGAACAAATGGCACAACAAAATACTAAGTTAGAATTAAATGAAAAATTACAATGGATTACATTTTTAGAAAAAGTAAAATAACATAAATAAAATAAAATAATGAACATAGATAAATTTAATTTACATGATTTAAAAGAGGTGAACTATATAGGTTTAATTCTGACCCATTTAAAACATTAACAAAAGGGTTTCTAATTTAAAAGGTCTATTGTTTTTTTGAAATTTTTGAAATTTTTATTTTCTTATTTTTTTAGTATGCGTCTAACACATAACAATACTATGTCAAATGATATTCTCTTTAATATACAAATTGAAGTGTTTCTGGGTTTCAAATGTTTTGCTAGTTTTTTTTTTAATTTTTAAGAAAAAATTAACTACATTTTTAAAAAATAAAAAAATAATAAAATACACATATAAATTACCGACATTAAGATCTTTTAAATGAGTCATTCTGTTTAAAAATTTAAAAAGGTGCTTATTGAAGGGAAGGGGAACAGTGACAGAGATATCAACTGTATGTCAAAAGATTAATTTTAAAATAAAAATTGACATGTGTCAGGGTTTGTAAATATTTTGCCTATTTCATATGATTTTCAGAAATTATTATATCTGACTGCATATTTAAACATTTAAAAAAATGACATCGTTGAATTACAGACAAAGACCATTCAAATGAGTTTCCCCAAAGTGGGTCTCCCATTTAAAAAACTTGAAAGATGTTTGTTGGAGTGGAGGGGCCAATAAAATGCTGTATTTCAATAAACTGTACAATTTTTGAAATAATTTATTGCATAGTGTCAGACAGGCATAAGTATTTGGAGCTAGTGTATTTGTGCTATAGTACAACCAACTGTGTGGCCAATGAAAGCCGATTTTACACAACGATAGAATGTGACGCATAACACGAGAGAGATCCAAATTATGCCCAGAGACAAAACTAGCGGTGGCTATGTCACTTATATCTCTCTCCTACTATACGTTCTTTGTTATCGTTGCAAAACACACTTTCCATAGGCCATGCTAAGTTGGTTGTACTGTACAGTGAACTCTATACTGGCGTACGTTTTTGAAACTGTGGGAAATTGTTAATTTCGTGTGAATAGCCCTATTGCTACATCGTCAATAAAGCATAAAAAATTAACAAATTTCAATTTTACTTGTCAATAATGCATCATTGCTATTTTAGTACAAGTGAGTAAAGTGCATAATTTAATCACGAGTCTAACAGTTGGGCGCACGAGCAGCGCTGCGGTGAGTGCCCCAATTAAACGAGTAATCAAACCACTTTACACATGTGTATTGAACCTGATTTTTTCCACTTTTGCAGTTAGGGAATTGATTGAATAACTTTTATTATAATTATTATTACATATTTTTATTTTAGAAAAACAATCAATTTGCTAATCATTTTAATTTGAATGTTGTTTATTTTGTGGCTATGGGCGCTTTAAGCATGGAGTAGTATAACCACAATGTGAAATATTTGTATTTTTTGCTTTCATTACACAAAATCATGAAAACTTTGATTGATTTTCGTTTTTTTTTTCAATCTCAAATATAAAATATTTAACTAGGGATGTTTGCTTCTTTTAGAATGTTAGCTGTAGTATTTTGTATACTATTTTTACTATTGTTTTCACTTTAACAACCCACAATTTAAATATTTGTGCAAAACAACTACAAAATTTGATATAATCAAAAAAAACTATCAAATTATGTTCTCAATGGACCATATTGTGTTGCCCACGACCGTAACTTGTATTTATGAGTTACTCAGTATGTATTTTTCTTTCTACAACTTATTAGAAGTTACTTTGCAAGATTATTTTAGTAGAAAATCCAAAGAAAAAAAACATTTTTTGTACTTTAAAGGTCATTTTTAAATTCAACTTCTAAATACAGCGCATAAAAACTACAATTTTTAACGCAAAACTCAATCAATCGAATTTTTTTGTAGAATGCTGTAATTTTTTTGTAGTTTACTAGTATTGGTCGGAAAATTGGAAAAAAACCTGTTTGCCGAGTTACATGCATATCTAAGAAGAAGCTAACTCAACGTATTTTTATCCATATATATATATATATATATATATATATATATATATATAATGCAGTTTCGTTTTGACATATATTAAAACAAAACTGTAAAAATACTAAAGCTATTTATGGCAAACAAAAAATAACTAAAATAATAGTAACTAATAATAACATTAATGATACCAAAAGCATAAATTATACTAAACATTCCATAACATTTTTTATAAAAGTACCTACTTAAGGGAGAAGGAAAAAATATTGCATCTATATTGCAAATCATATATATGTATCATTTTATCAATAGGTGAGTTGGAATAATGGGCTGCATGCGAAGTAGGGTAAGAAAATGTTAAAATGTTTCTTAATGCGAACTGTGGTACATAGAATGATATATAATTTATTAGTACGCTACCATCATAATTACTGTAAAGAATCTTATATAGGGCTTTCATTAGTATAATTTGGTGACGTTTCTTATTAGAAGGATTGATAAAAGTTGACAACAAGGAATTATACATAGTACATTCTAGATATGTACCATTGTTAAAACAATGTAGATATTTCGAAAACAGCGTTGAATTCCTTCAAGTGTACTTATATATTTTAGGATATTAGGACACCATATTACAGCACAATATTTCAATTTAGTAATTACATAGGATTGGTATAACAAACAGTTTTTAAGTATTTAAAGTAATTACATGTTCTTATAATAAATCCCAACAATTAAAAACACCGTACTGGTAAACCAATAGTATGATTGTTAAAAGTATGTTTGTTGTCAAATAAAATACCTAAATCACAAACTTGGTCAAATAATTTAAGTGAGATACCATCGAAGTTATAATTGTATAAATCAAGACTTAAATTTCTAGAATATGATACAACGCAACATTTATCAATATTAACACATAGTTAATTTGTGATATTGATCACAAATTAAATGGTAGTTTAAGGAATTCGGCTTTTCTGAAATAATTGTTATCTATTATCACTTTAATAAAAAAATGTCACAGTATTTTATACAAATTTACATTGCTGAAGAACATATACGTTTATTAAATTGATTAACGGCAGCAAAGTTGAACATATATTATTAGAATCGATGTAATTGCTATATGTAGGTAAATTAAAATTGCTAAAGACACTATCAATATTCTCAAAACACTTACTACAGTCAGCCAATTATTTTCTAGCAGTATTCTTGCTACCGCTACGTTGATATTATGACATTGTGTTACATAGTTTATATCAATCGTTTTAAAAGATGTATTTACTGCAATAAGGACACCCCCACTTTTTTAGTTGATCTATCTGCACATATCACATTATAGTTAGAGAAAAAAATTTATTCATTATAAAATCTAGGCTTAAGCCAGGTTTTTGTTAATAATATAATATCAATACTTTTACATACAACTTTATTATAAAAATTATGGGTTTTAGTATTTAACTCTCTGACATTCTGATAATAAGAATTTAATGACGATCGGGTACTTTTTGGTTTTCCTGTTGAGTTATGCGATTTTGTGTAGTATCTTGTACTACACAAAATCGCAGGGTATTAGAAATATATACCTTCATCTGTTATTTGAATATGACAAAGATTTTATAGTAGATAATATATCCATTAATAAATTCCAAATGGGTTGTCTAGCCAAAACGCATGCCAATGCCGTTAAATAAATTCCCGATTTGTCATTTATATAAATCGATGAGTTGGTGAGAGATTATGACAGTCATAACACAAAAAATTGATAAATATAGGATGCATAATTTCCGTTTTCACATCCATGGTTCTCCATGGTCTATTCACTAATTTTCTTGAATTCATGTTACTGATTGATAAAAAGAATAAATAGAAAAATACATAATTATGAAATAAAATGATTTTCTGCTCCAAAACGTATATTCATTATTAAAATGAATAACGGAATTTAACCAACCACACAAAAAAAACACTTCTTTATTTTTAATTATTAATTATTTGTCAAGACCGATATTTTTACGAATATTGTACGCAAGACCACGTTAGCTTACAACGGAATTCGAGATTTGCTCCAAATATTTTTCAATCGGTCAGGTCTTCTTTAATTATAAATGGAATTTCACTCAGCAGCTGGCCCATGTCATGACTATCATATTCTGTCACTGAAAGTTAACCTAAAAAAATAATTAGAATCAATTATTTAAGACCATTGGCATTTGAATTTGAATTTTATTTATTTAATATATTTAAAAATGATTTATAACATTTTGAAATCGATAAAAAAATAATAAGATAAACGTAAAATATTTTTATTTAAAAAATGAATATTTACATAATACCGTTTACGATTCTATGTGAACTGTTTATGAATTATTTTAAAATTAAATAAAACCAACCAACCAAGCAGTTAAATATCATTAAATTGATAGATTAACATAATTTATATAACCTGCAATGACTAGTTTGGTTTATTTGAATAGTGTTGTATGAATCAAACAATTTTGTTGCTGAGCAACTCCATAAAAGTCAATTGTGCACGAATATTTGTGCCAATAAATAACTTTATAGTGGAAATATAAAATAAATACATTTTTATGTTGCATAGCATTACTTATATTATCAGTTATTAATATACCATTTTTATTGCTGAGCCTATGGCGGGGACCGAAGCGACCGCATCAGTGCATAAATTCACCATAAATGTTAGTGCCGCGCTAGTTATCGGAGACATTTTTTTAATAACAAACCTTAATTAAACACATACATACCTTTTATTTTTAAATCTTAAAGTGAATTGATTTAAAAACAGTTTCACTAAAATTGAATTTTTATTAATATATTTCGTTCTGTCGAGAAAAAATTATCTTCGGTCAGTTGCAAGTTATTTGTATTTTGACGACCTTACTGATGACGGTACACGGTACGTTACTCAAGTATACTTTGTTCATATGTAACTACAGCTGTGATCGGGACCTCGGCATGTTAAAAAGTTAGTTGAGTCATGTCAATAACTACGTCAGTTGCTTCATGTTATAATACAAAAATAAATATAATAGAATTTTTAATTAACAATATAAAAGTGCATGAGCACTAAAATGAAGATTATGAGAATCAAATATCACACAACAAACAAAAGACGTCTTACAATGACAAAAGAAATTACTTTGTATAATACACAAATGCAACTTTACAACTAGTACTACTATTAATGTAATACTAAAAATTTTAAAAATAAAATGTGATTCAAAGAAGAATTTTAAAAAATAAAGAAACCAATATAAAAAACTAAAAATAAATAAATAATAGAATAATGAAACAAATGAAATAGAACAATATAATGAAATGGTCTAAAATCATCCATAGACGCGTTTCGAAATTTATTTCTCATTAGTATGGCTTTATTTCAACTAATAATTGATAAATAATGAAAGTTTGGAAAATTGATAATAACTTACAGAAATGTGCGCAAACTGTTCTAAAAGGTTTTGAGGTATGTAATAAATTTAATACTTTAATACTATTGCGATCACAAGTCACAACGGTACCATATTCCGCTTTTGATGAAAGAGTTTTTTTCGCGAGTCGCGTGCATTTAAAAACCCGACGATTTCTAAACACATTTTATTGTATTGGCGTTTTCATGCATCAAAACGTCAAACGCCCACACCCGGTACCAAAACAATCATCACGAAATTAAACGAATGCTCACAACACGTGCAAAAAAGCGCTTGCATAAAATGTGGCATAAGGTGCAGCTGTGATAACAAGTGTATTAAAGTATTAAATTTATTACATACCTCAGAATCTTTTGAAATAGTTTGCAAGAACATATTTTCATCACTTTATTGTTTATATATTAAAACTCTTATTTTTTAATGTATAAAAAATCTATACAAACAATAAAAATTAATAATTTTATATTTTTTAATATCACTCACCTATTTTAATTCCGTGCCTATTGCCTAGACCGCTCTGGCATAGTTTGAGACGTGTATATGGAGTTGCCAATCTAGTAGAAATACAACAAGAGATAAGAAAATGGGCTAATACACACTCGGCGTTGGGCGTCGCGTTTAACGCGCGTTAGATGCGTACACACAGCGCGCTTATTATGAGCGTTTGTGCGTTTGTAATCGCACGCAGTTCAGTTCAAACATGGTTAACTTTGAGAAATTTTAAAAAATTTTATTAACCTGTAACGTATTTCAGTTACGTACTTACCGTTTCCCGGTCAAATTGACCGGTGTGATATTTATTATTTTTCACTAATCAATTACATCACAGATGAGATATAAGTTATTTTTATGTTTATAATGTTTATTTACAATATTATAGCAAATTTTCCGTCTAACAAATCTCTAAAACCACAAATTGTCAAAAGCGTACTATTTATTTATGTAAACTCGATGAGTTTTTGGCTTTTGTGAGTTTTTCAGTCTCACTTTGCAATGCATTAGCAATAGGAATTTCAAACTTTAAAATTGTTTTAATAATAATTCTGATTTAATTTTTGAAGCCTATGGGGTCAGATTTTTTATAAGATACTTAATGTTTTCTGTAAAATTGACCAATTTGCAACTTTACTATAATAATTAGCAAGTTGGAAAAGTACACTGACGGACAAATTTGAATCTATAAAATTGAAAGCAATATAAATAAATTTAGATATTAACCGGTCAATTGACTGGTAAACTGCAGTTATGATAAGTTAATTATAATTTTAAAATTCAACTAGAGTTGTTCTAGTCTAACATCTATTTCATTGTATTTTATTCTCTATTTTTGAGCATGCTAGTACTAAAAAGTTTGGAAGCATTTTAAATCTGCCAAAGCATTTTAAATCTTTCAAAGCGCGCGCTTCAAAACGCATAGTGTGTACACTGTCTATTGCGAGAATGATTTAAGTTTTTTCGAAAGTTTGTTGGCAAGCAACAATCTCGAGAGAAATTTTTTTAAATAGTGCTCAATATACCACTCTTGCATGCTATCCTTGAACATTTTGTGGACTCGTAAAAATATTCGCGTATTTGGCATGCACGCGAAATATAACTACCGATTATCGAATTTTAAATTTGTTTGATTTTGAGAGATAAATTATCCTAAAACAACATAATTTATCTAGAAAAAAGGAACAACTTTGCGATAATCATTAAAATACACGAATTGTTTTTGTCAAGATTATATCATGAAAAAAAATCGCTTAAATACTTAAATAACTTTTTATTTATAATAAACATTAATATTAAATTTGTATTTTACTGACATCGTCCGATTTAATTTTCAGTATTGAATCATAAACGTCACTGACAGAAACACAAACGATAATTATATTAATTGTCATTTATCAATTTGTTTCTATAAAGCTGTCTGGGCCAATCAAAAGCTTGCATTCAAATTAGAGTGAAATAATCAGTAGTTATGTCCCGAGTGCATGCCAAATTCGCGAATATCTTTACGAGTGCACAAAGTGCACGAGTAAAAATGTTTAAGGATAGCATGCAAGTGGGATATATCCAGGACTATTTCCCAACGAAAACTTCAGAAATGATAAATAACATAAACTATTTGCTTTTAGATGAATTACGACAAAAAAAATGCGGTT